>BPLQ01006549.1:12798-57394 GCA_021605075.1 Caerostris darwini
CACTCCTCGCTGTAATCTTAAAAATGTGTTCAATTTAAAACCATTTCGGTTTGAACGGCCTTCCAGCTGGAGGGATGAGCATTTAAGTCACCAACTGAAATCACATTAGGTCCAGATTTGAGAATTCTATCTATATAATAAACCTGGCATTGTTTAAATGCTTTTACCAGGATAGCCGCAGCCATTCCCCGTTGCATAAAAATAAACAACTGTTCTTACTTAGATTGAATGCAGATCGAGTACCATCTACTCAAAATCAAATTAAAAGTAGGATGTGAGAAACAGCAATTAAAAATATTATATAAATGAAGGAGGAATAATAAAAATTGATAAATTATAATATTATAAAGAACCGAAGTAAAAATCCAATAGATAATATGAGGGGGGGGGGTGAACATGGGAGTGCAGATTATTAATGAGAATTCCTAGAAAAATGGGGAGATTATACAATGAGAAAGGAATGTTCTGGGACCCGTAAGGACTTGTACTGTAAAACCACCATCTGTAATGAGTAGAGGAACAGATACATGAGCGTGAGAACAAATATGAATAAAAGAAAAAAAAGTTTACGAAATCCAGGAGTTCTAAGAAAGAAAATGGTTGTGGTCGCAGATCTGCTGACCATTACTTTTTTGTTTTCTTTTTATCACAATATACACTTTTTATATTTTTACTCCTGAGCTATGGCTCATCCTAATTCGACACTCTTTTTACAACATTTCTTACACAAACTAACTCTCTTATGTTTTTTCTCTTAAAGTTTTATTTTTTTTCTTAATTATGCAACGGAGGTAGGGGGATCCTGTCTCCAGGCACTCCAAAATCACACTACTTTTGCCTTTGTCCGCACAGTCGACCAATGGGAAGCGTCCTTACGGGATAGAACGACCAACTGCGACTTTAACCCTTTACCTATCCCTTAGAGCAGGGATGGGCAAACTACGGCCCGCGGATAGAATTTTAATTTGCCGGTCCGAGACAAATTAAAAGAAATATGTATTTATATATTATATATCCATCTCCTTTTCTACTTTGATTAAATATTTTTTTTTTCTTCCTTTTTTTCAAAGGACTGGTGATCTTTTTCACAGGTGCCATGGATGTTTGTAGTGGTTCGGAATCTACTTTAAATCGTAGGTCCCGGTCTAATAGGATCGTAGAGAGTGCTTTGCGGGGGCATTGTTACTCCGCGTCTGTGGCTTATCTTCAAGTTACACGCGCCCCCTGGGTAATGTAAGTGAGTAACGTCTGTGCAGCGCTTTCCTTAAGGCATCCAAGACCAAGCTGTCAAAGTGTTTGCCAGCTGCATTAGAAAAAAAAAGATGTTGGTAATGTAGAAATAGCAAGATAAATTTTTAAAATTAAATAAATGGTACTCAAAAAATTAAAAAAAATATATATACTAAAAATAAATAAAACTAAAATACAAAATAAAAATTAAAAATAAAAGAATTTAAGTTTAAATTATCTGAGGACACTTTTCACGAAAATTCTTAGAAATTTTGATAGTATAATTTGGAATAAGTTCGACGTCCAGATCTCTATGAATGAATACTTCAGCAGGGGTCTCTGACCAACAGAATCCTATCAATAGTTTAAATAATGACTCTGCTGCTAAAGCAATTTATGTATTAACAGAACTCAATCAATATGTTAGGGGGTCTCGATAACTTCTACAACCAATTAAATAATGCTAGACATCCAGCTGATAAATTTCAAATCTTATTAAAATGTTTCGAAACGTCCAACTTAAATAATGAATTGTTTTTTCCTACTTTTAATTTTTATTAATTCTACTATGATCTTGTTGCTCCTTTCCCTCTATTTTCTTCCTCTTTAATGATAATAGAGAGCTTTTGCATACCGTATTTTAGACGTCCGTTAGCTTTTTCTCCCTAGCGCGCATGCTCATAGGAAACATTATTACAGATACGCATGCGCAATTTCCTATGAGCATGCGCGCTAGGGAGAAAAAGCTAACGGGCGTCCAAAATACGGTATGCAAAAACTCTCTAATATTTCTTTAATTTTTTACTATTTGGACATGACCAGAGCTCAATGCCTTTTTTATCATTGTTTTTTCATCCAATGTTACTAATCTCATAGCTTAGGACAGGGATGGGCAAACTACGGCCCGCAGGCCAACTCCGGCCCTCCGGAAGGTTCTATCCGGCCCGCGGATAGAATTTTAATTTCCCTGTCCGTGGCAAATTAAAAGAAATATATATTTATATATTATATATCCATCTCCTTTTCTACTTTGATTAAATATTTTTTTTCTTCATTTTTTTCAAAGGACTGATGATCTTTTTACTTTCTCTATTTTTGTTCTACAAAACATAAATCGACGGAAATAACAAGCACAGACAGCTTTCAATCGGTAAAGGTTAAAAGCGGAAGTTCTTTGTTAGTTATAGCTGTAGATTGGTGCCAACAAGCGTTATCGCTTTCTCGGGGAGCAGACATATGGGAATCCAATATAGGTGAATAAGACCTCACATGTGGCATGTGCGCATTTTAAGCTCCAGCCAGCGGCTTTTTCTTGTAGCGCGAGTTTTAATATTATTGATTGCGTATGGGAAGATTGTGTACATATAGCACCATTGTGAATAGTGGTATTATTAAAAGTATAGCTTGTTTAGGTTATTCGTAAAATATTTCAAAAATAAAGTATACATATTATTGGTTATTAATATTATAAATATTATGGTAATAATAAATGGTTATTAATAATATAAATATTATTTTTTAAATTTCAGAAAAATTTATCTTGGCCCGTCAAACTTTTTTCCTTCGATTTTTGGCCCGCGACCGAAAAAGTTTGCCCATCCCTGGCTTAGGAGTTCAGGACCCAGCAGGCCGAGGTACTCCGTTAAAAGAAGACTGATTGATCTCTATGAATGAATTTTCGTTGAACACTGGCAACTGGCGTACCGATTACGGAGTACCAACAGGGGGAAATACCCCTTAAACCTCCTCATCTTAATTCATAAATATGATTGCAATTATAGTTGGCTGCTTAATTAATGTTAGTAAAAATACCAGATAAAGCTTCAAAAATTCAGTTAAAGCGGTACTCAAAAAAAAAAAAATTTTTTTTTTGTTCTAATGCAGCTGGCAAACACTTAGACAGCTTGGTCTTGGATGCCTTAAGGCAAGCGCTGCATAGACGTTACTCACTTCGCATTACCCAGGGGGCGCGTGTAACTTGAAGATAAGCCACGGACGCAGAGTAACAATGCCCCCGCAACGCTCTACGATCCTATTAGACCGGGACCTAAGGTTTAAAGTGGATTCCGAACCACTACAAACATCCATGGCACCGCCGGGACTCGAACCCGAAACCTGTCTTACAGAGCGCTAGCCACTCGGCCATTCAGTCCCGTACTCAAAAAATTTAAAAATAAATAAAAGTAAGATGCGAAATAAAAGAATTTAAAGTTAAGTTTAAATTCGGTACAATTAGGGACCCGATGTGGATGCCACTATACTATTATAAAAATGTAAACAAAGCACTTAGAATATTGTAAACAGCACTGAAAGGGTTATGCTGAACGGTGGGAGCTATGATGATGATCTGAAAAGGAAATATTATTATCCACACACACCAAAAAAAAAAAAGGCCGAAAACAGAACCGATATTTTTAGTTATTTTTCTTTCGTCGAACAGAAGATCTACCTCCCCGTGGTGCACCTGGTAACACTTTTTAATGGCTAAAAGATCTGCAACTTGGCATTATTGTTAGATTAACGAACTCTGCTGTTTCAGCATGTTTTGTTGTATTATTTTGTTGTTGTTGTAAGTCGTATGTTCGTTTTTTTTTTCGTTGTTCTTTTTTTGCTGTTCATAATCTGCCATTGGAAATAAAAAAATAAAAAAAATAATAATAAAAAAACCAGGAAGAATTAGCAATCATGCCAGGTGTTTATTTTGTCCGCACAGTCCATGTCAGAATTGGGGAAAAGGACTGAGTGTCTTGAGGCACGTGGCGCAACTGTCTGGGTGGTGTCTGGCTGCTGACGTTCTGGCTACTCCTTTGGGAATTGCGGTTTCCGCCGTGCCATGGCGTGTCTGGGGGTGATGGTAGAGCAGGCATGAGCAAACTTTTTCGGTCGCAGGCAAAAAAACGAACAAAAAAAATTTGTCGGGCCAAGATAAATTTTTCTAAAATTAAAAAAGTTAAATATATGGAAAATTAGGTACTTACGTATTAACGCCACCGCAGCTACAGATTTGGCGGTTTTTAAGTGGCGCCAATCTACACTTAAAATTTTTGTGACAAATCATAAAATATATAAAACACTTTATTTAAAACCGAAACACTTTCAAAATTCAAAACACTTTATTTAAAAACAAAGTAGTCAATCGGATTTCGGTGGAAAAGGGGCCGATAGAGAGTTTAACATAGATTCCAAACAGTCTTTACTTTGGCGCTTTGGCAGCACTTTATTGGCGCATTAGCGCAGCTTCTGCTGCGGTGGCGTTAATACGAAGTACCGAAAATTAAATTCTGAATGAGGAAACGAAATGAAATGGTTGGAATTTGGCATGATAAAAATTTAATGTCTTGCATATGCAGGGTATTCAATACATACTGCATAAGCATAGAAGGCGAGAATCCTTGTTCGGAGTACCTTCCTTGTTACGACGAAAAATTCGAAAAAATGAGAAAGTATGACATCAATTTTGCTGCATGGTGCTTCATATGAAACTAATGAAAGGGACGAAAAACAAAATTTAAGAAATTAAAAATAAAAATAATAATTGCATCCCAAGGCTTGCCAAAGGAAAACAGTTTAAAAGGAGAACATTTTTTTTTTAAAAAGTGCATGTCTCGTTGTGCAAACAACAGCCATCAATGGTCTCGCGTTCCTTTAAATCAGGGATGGGCAAACTTTTTCAGTCGCGGGCCAAAAATCGAAAAAAAAAAAAAAAAAAATTTGGCTCTTCCAAGATAAATTTTTCTAAAATTTTAAAAACAATATACAAGTATTACAATTTAAATGTGATAATGAGCTGAATGAAATTGCGATTTCATTTTTAAAAGTTCCTTATATTGAGGTTCGAAGTGAGATGTGCCGATTCTAAGGCACGAGATTAAATGCTCATCTGCCAGTCTACTTCTGAAATAATTCTTTGCAAGGTTCCTAGTTGAAAACACTTATATAAGCTGTCCCCTCCTTCCATGAGTAGTAGCTATTTATACAGTTGTGGAAGGATTCCCCTTCTAACTCGGGATGAAAGCGCGTAACTAACGGCAGCGCCTGTTTTTCCGTATGTCCTCTTTGGCGAGAAGTCTCGAAGCCTACTGACGATTTCTTCTGTACGACGGAAGGGGCGCTCTTGCAGTGCGAATGAAGAAACATGGTTGCGTATTTCGAACCACTGTTACATAACTAATTTTATTTTATCAAGAAAAAAATTTCTTTTCAAATTTATTAAAATTTTTTTATTCAATTTGCTTCATAGTATTTTTCCTTCACTGCATGAATTATTTAAAAAAATTTTCTGCATTTTTTTTGCACTATTAATTTAGACAGAGTATTTAGAGTCAGGTTACTCTTTAGGTATGCCATATCAGCAGAAATTAATTTTCTATTTTTTTTTCTAAATAATATGCATAATAAAATTTAAGAGTAATTAATATCGATAAAGAGAAATAAAATGTTGTTTCCTCAAAAACAATGAGCATGGCAAATGAGCATATTATCAACTTTTACATTTGAGAACATACACTCATGTCCATAAATTAAGGATAATTCAAAATCACACAGAAATTGAACTCTAAAATAAAAATTTCACCTGTAGAATTATCACACACATATTGAAGAAGAATATGCAAATTACAGAAAACCACCAGATGGCGCGGATAGTACGTCACAATGACAAGAGTCTAAGATAGGGGTATATAAGGAATGGTGGGAAAGAAGTAAAATTGTTCACAAGCGCTTTAAAAGCCTTTCAGTGCAATAACCGCATAGTTATGGCACAAAGGAAGCATTTGGATGATGTTTCACGTGGTAGAATTATCGGACGACTGGAATGTGGACGTACCCAGCTGGAAGTATCCGAGGAACTTGGAATCGCCCAGAGTGTCATCTCCAGGCTATGGCAACGATTCCAAGATGATGGTAATGTGAGTAGATGTTACAGCACAGGTCTCCCCCGAGTTACAACGCCGAATGAGGACCTGTATTTAGCAGTTACTGCAAAAAGAAACAGACGGATCACAGCATCAGACCTGTCTCGTCAGCTCTCTCCAGCTACCGGTGTACAGACGCTTAGGGCACATTGGTCTATATGCTCGTAGGCCTGTCAGATGTGTTCCACTTACCGCAACTCACTGTCGCCTGCGATTAACCTGGAGTAGAGAGCATGCATTGTGGACACCGCAACAGTGGTCTGGTGTGATGTTTTTCGACGAGTCCAGGTTTAGTTTGCAGTCTGATTCTCGCCGGACTTTCATATGGAGAGCGCCAGGTGCCCGTTACCACCAAGAGAACACCATTGAACGACACCGTTACGGTGGTGCAGGATGGCTCGTTTGGGGAGGAATTATTCTTGGTTCCAGAACTGACCTGCATGTTCAGAGTGTAACGATGACAGGCCACATCTATCGGGATGTCATTCTGGAACAACATGTACGTTTGTTTCGGGGCGCCATGGGTGCTGAATTTCTGTTTATGGATGACAACGCCCGTCCTCACCGTGCAAACATTGTTGACGAATGCCTTCAATTGGAGGATATCACCCGTATGGATTGGCCAGCATACTCACCGCACTTGAATCCAATAGAGCATGTGTGGGATATGCTTGGCCGACGAATTGCAGCCAGTAAACCCCCTCCCACCTGTCAACCGGAACTTTGGAGGGCATTGCTTGATGAGTGGTGTAATATTCCCCAAGATCAGATTGATAATTTGATACTCAGCATGCCTAGGCGGTGTAAGGCCTGTATTGCATCGTCCGGGGGACATACTCCATATTAACCTTCATACTAAACATGTTATACTGTTTTTTGTAAACAGGTTCTTTTTTGAAATTTGCTCCAGGGAGTAAAAATCGCAATTTTTATTAATTATGTCAAACATATAGCATCTTTTTTGCTCTTTACCTTTTGTTTAATAAATAGACTTTACAAATAAGTCAAATTTGTTTTGCTTCTGTCTCTTTCTTTGCCTGAACTTTATTACCCTTAATTTATGGACATGAGTGTATTATGCGGTATATTTTTCAATGGTGTAAGTTAATAATACCAAATATCACATTCGTATTAAAAATATTATCGGCTACGTTAGAAATTTGCAATGAATTAATCATATCAAGAGAATTAATCACCTAATGATTATTACAATTCTTGTCCTTAATTATATTGACAAATTTTAATGTACAATATATATATATTCAAGAGCCAATTTTATGTGAAAAATTTTTATTTCATATACAATTTTTTTTCTGGAGTTTTAAGGTAGATAAATAGACATTTTTATGTTTAAAAAAATTTCACATGAGGAAAATATAAATTTTAAAAACCCCAAAAAAAGAAACTAGTAATTGAATAATATATTTCTTATAAAGAATGCTTTATTAGCTTAAATTTTAAACAGAAGTTTAAGTATTAACTAATTCTTTTAATAAATTATTTACAGTAGAATATTTTAAAAATAATTAAATAAAATTTATCTTCAAAGAACCAGAAAAATATATAACAACAATTAAAATATTGATACATAAAGTTTAAGAAATTTACCACCACAATAACCTATATCACTAATAATTTAAAAAATTCAATTAGTAAAATGAATACCGTTTTATTACAAGAAGTTATTGTTGAAGATATAACTCCAGTAACATTTTAATAATACGACAAAAGTATATTTTTTACTGTAAAAACTTTAAAAAAAATGCGTAACTTAAGACTATAATTTTGTACACAAAAAAGCGGAACACAATACAATAACACGAAAAACTAAATAAAACTTTCAATATCTGTTTTATATACTTGCAAAAATATTTGTACAATCAACTTTTGATTTCATGTAGAGAAACATTATTGAACATTATTATGTTCATCCATTTACCAAAAGTATAAAAACACATTAAAAATATCAAAGGAATACATGAAATAAAACATCACAGGATGAAATTGTTAAATACTTATAAAAGATCGTTAGCTTCTTTTAAATAATAATAAATCTGAATCAATCAATTTTAAATGTAAATTTTTAAAAATTCGTTATTAAATGAAACACATTTTTAAATTATTCTAAATAAATACATTTTTAAAATTATATACACTTTTGTAATGCACCTCGTCACTTTCTGAACTAGGCTATATTGAACTTTTCTCCTTGTATAACACAAAGGTGGACCAACTTCCCTCCAGCAAGGCAACTTCTGCTTAGGAGAAAATGGGTAGATAGATAGATCAAAGCTAATTTGCAGATGAGCATTCAATAAACCGAAGAAGTGCAACTAATTGCTTCAAACCTAATTTTAACTTCGAGGCATAAAAGTAATCTACAAATGAAAAATAACAGAAGATAAGAAATTTTGTTTTTGTAGCCCATGCTGTAATTTATGCTAATTGGTGTATTAACTGCCTTGTTTTCTTCCTTTTAACTAATATTAAATTTAGCTATTAAATTTGTATTAAAATACTTTTAAAAAATTAATTTGTAAAGAGCAACTGTTTTAGATATTAAAAATATTTATACGTTCTCAATAAGATAAAAAATCAGTTACTCACTTTCATATAACTCTAATTTCCTTTCCTTTTCTGAATAAACAAGGTTTACTTCTAACATATTAATTTTAAACTTCCTGCCGTAAACAAAAAAAAATCAAAATACTATACTGATAGAAATTTATTGTTTACTACAACAGTTATACTTCTTATGAAACTGTTGCTAATATAAGATTACAAATGGGGATATTTTATAAAAAATATGTCTGTTATATACTTTATAACAATCTAACTATTTCATGTATTAAAATTGTCTCTTGCCATTCCCCCTAGAACTTAATTTTTTTTTTTTTTTTTTTGAATAAATAGTTTCCCTTGAGGCTATTTATTACGTTTAAACTTCCTACTGTAAATAACGAAATATTATACTAAGATAAACTTGTTTTTGTTTACAACATATGTATTAACTTAATATTGTAAATAAAAATAATTTATCAAAGAGGTTTCTGTCATAATAACTGAAAACTTATTAATTTCTAGTGTAAATTGTTCTTGTTTGAATTATTAAAGTATTCTAAGATTCTAAATCATTTTACCTAAAATTTTTTTTTTTCATTATTAGGTTAGAAAATTTAGTCTTCCATAACAAGCTATAATTATCCCTAGTGAATGGCAAGTTACGTCTTCTTATTTCCAAAGTGAGTATGAGTATTCGAAGTACCTTGTGTACGACTGTGTCCAAAAAGTAAGACCAATTTTCAATTTAAAATTCCCGGGGCTTATGGAATATCAATATTTTTTTCTTTTTTAGGTTGCTGCACTGTCATTGACATCTGTATGAAATTGAACGTCAAAATATTCATTAGTGTTTCAGTTAAGCTTGGTTTTGTGAGGCGCTAAAACTGATTCCTGCGATTTTTGAAATGTCGGAATTAATTGAGCAAAGAACTTGCATTCAATTTTGTTTGCGGAAACGTATAGAATGTTGCAGAAGATATTCGGTGAGCATTCCTATATCGGAAAGAAATGCTTAGAAGTGGTATAAACAGTTCAAAGAAGACAGAGAACGCGTTGAAGACGAAGAGCCCTCTGATCGACCATCAGCCTCAACCGACGAAGCTCACGTCCAAAAAATTAAAGAATTTTAAGAGGATCGGCCAATTCCATTTTGGTTCTCAAACGCGTCAAATCTCGATTGGTACCGAAAACACTGAATGCGCCAGCTCACACTGCATTGATTCTTCGTGACTTTTTCGCCAAAAATGAAACCTATATCGTTCCACAACCACCGTATTCACACCGTGCGACTTCTGATCATTCCCTAAACTCAAAAGACCACTCCGGGGACACCGTTCTGAGTCGATTGAAAAGATTCAACGTGAATCGGCGCGCGCTTTGAAGGCCATCCCTGCGATGACTTTTTAGCATGCCTTGAGGATTGGAAAAAAAGTTGGCATAAGTGCATTGTGTTGGGAGGGGATTACTTTGAAGGCAATAAAATAAATTTGGAAGAATAAATAAAGAGTTCATGGAAAAAAAAATTGGTCTTACTTTTTAGGCACAGTAGTATAATAAGTCGCTGAATTAAGTGAGTATCTTTTAATTTTTCTTATTGGTTTCTTTACAGGTAATCCTAATAACGTGCCTTTCGAAGACAGAGGACATAGTGTGTAAAATATCTCGTATCAGTTAATAGTCCAGCTGTCTGATGAAGTTTTCCGGGTTTCCTTCCGCTCAGTGAGCAATCCAATACAATTATCTCAAGAAGTCTTCTGCGAAATGTGTGTCTATAGCATTTTTTTTTTTTTTTTTTTGGAAGCAGAAATATATTAATTTATAGTTGTAAATAGCAATAAATTGCTGTTGGGGATATTTTAATAAAACTTATGACTACATTTTTGTGTGTTTATTGTGTGAAATGAAAACATTTAAAATGCTGTGCCTCTTGTCATTTAGAAACAAAATTTTTTTTTAGAAATGTTTTCTGAAATAATCAAATTCGCAATAAAACAAACATAAAAATAATTATCAATTCATGGATAAATAGAAATTTGAATTTTTAATAAGACACCAACACCACAAGAATGGGGTTTCGTAGGGTACAAAAACTGCCTCCAGAAATTTTTTTTTTGTTCTAATGCAGTTGGCGAACACTTAGACAATTTTCTTGGATGCCTTAAGGTAAGCTCTGCACCGACGTTACACACTTAGCACTACCAAGGAGGTGCGTGTAGCTTGAAGATAAGCTACGGACGCTGAGTAATAATACCTCCGCAACGCTCATGTTAGACCGTGACCAACGGTTTAAAGTGGATTCCGAACCACTACAAACATCCCTGTCACCACTGGGACTCGAACCCGAAACCTGTTGTACCCACCGCCAAGGTGCTAGCCATTCGGTCACTTGAGTTCAAACAGAAATTCTGTCTGTTTTAATTTGATATAAATTTATTTTGATGGTAAATACAATAAATTGATTTTCCGTTGCAGATTTAGCATTTTATAGTTTTTTTGAATATTACAGTATTGTCCATACCTAACTGAATATGTTAACGCACATTTCTAGTTGTTTACACTACAATGGCGCTACTAGAAACAATTCTTAGAAATAATAGTTACTATAAAAAATTAATTACAAAATTATATTTTAAATCTTATCATTTTTTTTTTTTTTTTTTTGTTTGTAACTAATTTAAATTGAATTTTAGTACTATTATTAGCTGACATACCTATTATTTAAAGAAAGGTTAAATCTGTTAGAAGAATACCTCAGTGTTTCTACAGCAAATTATATTTAATAATAATTTTCATTTAAAATTACATGAGATCTTATCCAGTGTCTCGTAGATGTGGGGGCCTGAATGGCCGAGCGGCTAGCGCTCGCTACCACAGGCTTCGGGTTCGAGTCCTAGCGGTGCCATGGTTGTTTGTAGTGGTTCGGAGTCCACTTTAAGCCGGTCTAATATAACCGTAGAGCGTTGTGGGGGTATTGTTACTCCGTAGCTTATTTTCAAGCTACATACACCTCCTGGGTAGTGCTAAGTGAGTAATCGTTAAACCGTAGATCCCGGGATAATAGGATCGTAGAGCGTTGTGAGTGTAGTGCTACTCGCGTCTGCAGCATATCTTCAAGCTACACGTGACCCCGGGTAGCGCTAAATGAGTAACAGCAGTGCAGCCTTGCTTTTGTCATGAAGATTAACTGTATCTGTATTACCAGTTGCATTCGAACAGCAACAGCTAGTAAATATAAACGATATATGCAGGCTTTATTAAATAGTATTTTTTTTTAGTCTTGGTAATTTATATTCTGAAAAAATAAAATATTAAAATATTTAACGAACTATTAATTCTACTGAAATCGATCGTTTTGCATCTTTACATACTTGATTAATAATAATGTGCACAAAAGAAATCAATCCAATATCCCTCTAAACTTTCCCAATAGTAAAACACAACACAATTAAATCAGACGTTAAATAAATAATTAAATAAAATGGAAATCAGGAAAAAATTTTAAGTGAATAAAATTCCAAGTATGAAAAAAGAAATGTGAAATGAGAATACTAAAACACGAACATCTAAAATAACAAATACAAATTTCGTCAGAAAATTTCCAAAAGTAGAAATAATTCCATTCATTTTATTTTTAATGAATTCGAAGAATAAATCATATCCGTCAACAAAAAAATAGAACTTTTATGAGCTACGCCAAACACACGCCACAGCGGCTCGCCGTATGATCACGTGAACTCAACATCCAATCAAATCAGTGAATCAGATTCTGACAGTGCTACTTTTTGGCGAAGTTTATCTTCTTGGCTGTAGACTTTTGCCGTTAAAGTCGTCAATCAATCCGCTGTTTGAACGTAACGTGCATCATAATGTGCAATTAATCTGTTAATTGCTATGTGGTGTTAAATCTGTTTAATTATCGTGTAAAAAAATTGTTAATTTGAATTTAACGCTCAACGAATTCGAAGCACCTGTTGAATGTACCTAAATCTGTGGATTTATTTCAGTAAGTACTCCTAAGTAATTTCCTAATAACTCTATTTCTTTGTAATTCAATATTTAAACGAACGATTTTTATAAACATTATTTAAAAATATATAAGAATATTCGTAAGAATATTTAGAATATTCGTAAGTTATACATAGACGAGATAAATAAAAAAAGTGTTCTGATTCTGTATTTTAAGTGCATTACACGGTCAGTACCACTAGTAAAATGTTTCAAAATTATTTTACATATTTCATTATATATAATGATATAAAGTACTTAAATTCAATCATAATATCTGAATATTAACTATTAATATTAATCATAATTGAATCCAAACGCTTGTCAATTTTACTTGACAATGTATCTGATTATGAATTGTAATTGAAGTTGATATGTGATCAGCCCCATTTGTGAATTATTTTATTCTATGTTATTTGTAATTTTTACATATTTCATTTTTTATAATATTAACTCATGTTTTTCTAAAAATTACTTGTTGAAATTAAATTATTGTAGTTACAGTCGCTGTGCCATCACTTTAAGAAATGTTTCGAATTCATAAAGAACTAATATATTCTGTCGATCGTTTCGATTGTCGTATCATAAAAGATAAATTAATTATTTTTATTATTAATTGTATGTCTTTTGTGTATTTATATAATGAATACTCGAATTCTTATATCATTTGTCATTAAAATTGAGCAATTAACAATTATAATGCATTCTAAGGAAAGCATTATAATTGTTTAATTTTAGTAAATGACCTCAGATAGTATATTTCATTTAATCGTTTAGTTTATTTTCTTTGCTGTTAATGTATGAGGTTTGAGAAATTCTGTGATAAAAATTATTAATAATGGGAGTAAATCAATTGGCACTTTTTAACACATCTATTTATGAATGAAAAAGTTGTATAAATCGAACATTTTTATGAAATAAAAGAACCGAGAATATTATTTTGAGGATTTAAAAAAATTAATTCCATCACTTTATTGAGAAGTTATTTATTCAATTTTCATTTATTTCTAAATTTTCCTTTAAAAAGTTGGCTAAATACCCATTTAATGGGAAGTTAGAATGTCTAAAGATAGAATGTCTCCATAGCTTCTAAATATTTCATATTTTTAAAATCATCCACTAAATTTTAAAACAAATTTTTTTTTTCAGTTGCTCCCAGTTCTAAAATTTTCTAAATTTTTAAATAAATCACTTAAAAAACGGTTACAATATTCTCTTGAAAATTAATCAGATATAGAAAAAAAATGCCCTTTTTTAATATATTGCCGAGAGCTGGTTATTTTTTTTTTAAATCTAGAATTTAAATAGAATCTAGAATTTAAATTTACAAATGTATTAAGAAAGTCTTAAAAGTGATTAAATAAATATATAAAAAAATTTAAAAATTAAAATATAATTTTAAAAATTTTTAAAAGTTCAACTAAACATTTTAAAAGCTACCAAAGATATGAAACAAACTTTTTATTAAAAAAATGGCTATTTACTTTATTGATAGTAAATGTTTTTTGTTTGCTTTTATGTATTTTAAGTTGTTTGTTTCATATTTGACTTTATCTGTCAATTGTTTCGAATATTTTAGTTTTGCTATAAATATAAATTTTATTTTAACATGTTATCTTATCCAAAGTATTTCATTTCTTTGGAAAATTTCTTCAATAACTATTTCAATAACTGTTTTTTTTATTCAATAGATCTTTAAAATCCCATTTAAAATTCTTAAGGGAAAATTTAAATTAGTGTACAAAAAAATTATCTAACTGTAGTAAATATTTTTAATTCTACCTTCTAAGTTTTTAAAGAAATTTTATATTTGTTTGATTTAAGAAATTATTTTAAACTCTATTTTCGAAATAATAATTATATTTGAATCGATATTTTTTGCAAAAATGTTCAAACTTAATAAAGAATTTAAAAGAGGAGTGCCAATGTGAAAAAAAAAATTTAATGCATAAGTGATAATCTAAATTATTTACAACCTTTTTTCAAATTATTAGCAACCTTTTTTCAAATTATTAGCAACCTTTTTTTTTTTACTGGTGAATGAAAACTTCCGATAACCGTTCGGTCAGTCCCTTACTACTCCGACCTTGCACCCAATGACTTCAGCATTTATTCACCTGAAGACGTCATTAGTTTTGCAACATTATCCTGTCACTTTAAATAGGGGCATGAGGGCCGAGTGGATAGAGCTCTGGGTCTTGGAACCACAGGTTTCGGGTTCAAATCCCGGTGGTGCTATGGATGTTTGTAGTGGTTCGGAATCCACTGTAAACCGTAGGTCTCATATGACAGGTAGAGCGTCACAGAGCCCAATCAGACTTCTCACCCACATCATTCCCAAACTGTACAGGGGCAACTCAGCTCTACGCACAGGGATGTGGTGTGGTGTGGTGTAGTAGTAGTAGTAGTAGTCAATTTAAATAAAATATTCCTTGATTGGATGAACTTCTTAGCGGCGGAATTCTATGCATAGGAACTAAGAACGTTTTGTCCTGCGATATCAAATGTGCGAATAGGTGTAAAAACATGTATAAACGTGCAGGAAAGCTGCAGTTCGAAATCTATGTCGGCATTGCTGTAGTCACTGCTTCAAAAACGAGAAGAAATGATGGTTGTGAAAATGTGTATGAAGCATCTCATATCTAAAGACAGGCTGCCATGGGTGTTTCGGGGTTTTCTCTCATATATCACTGATGGTCAAGTGGCTAGCGCTCTGACGCTCGGTACCACAAGTTTCGAGTTCGAGTCGCTGGATGTTCTAGGGGTACGGAATCCACTTTAAACTGTAGATCCCGGTTTGTTTAGCCCTCGTGCGCACAAGATGACCGTAGAGCGACAAACCAAACAAAACCATATATCGCTCAAATACAGGTGAGTTAAGTTCAGCTAATAGTTCCTCTTAAAGGCACTGTCCGCTTCTCAACATAAGTCGGTGGGCTGTTCGTGGATGCATAAGGCCCACAGATGTTCTTTCCTCACCTTCCTAACTGATAGCGGCTACATATAGCAGATCTAATTCCGGGGTGAGGTGTGGAGAAATTCCTTCTAAAATGCATTTCGGATGATGCAAACATATCGAAAAGACTTAATATATATTTTTTCTTCACGAATTATTGTTTTGGTGGTTGACCATTAATACAGTATAATTTTTTTAATACGTTTTAAAGATATGTACCATACACTTACAAATGAGTAATGCACATAGAATACAAATTCCTAATATTCAGCTGTATTTCCAATCAGCAAAAATTTGGAAACTTTAAGGTTGTTTAAAAATTACTATAGCGCAGGAATTTGTCGAAAGGCAATGGAATAATTTTCAACAGTTTCTTTATAGTTATTAGGAATTAGAAATAAAAGTGATCAAACCATGAAGAATTTTTTTCTTTCTATTTACCTATATATTCATAAATCGATCAGGTAATAGTTTTGTTTCGGAAATAAAAGAAATATTTTGCAAAATAACTAAGTAACTAATAACTAATAATAATAATAATAACTATGTAACTAACTAACTAATTTGTTTAAGAAAATCGACAATCATTATACAATTATGTATAAAATACTTAAACAAATCATTTTAAAATTATGTATAAAATATTTTTAACCAAACGTAGTTTTTTCCTTCTACTCTTCTATTCTTGCAATCCCAAGCATTTCTTAAAGAATTATAGCCAAAATTTTGGATACTTCTTGAATAAAAGCCAGATTTCCGGAACTTCTTCTAGAATGTTTGAAGAATGCGTCTTTTAATTTGTTTCATTTTCTTCTGAATTACTTGAATTCATATTTTCTTTTAATAGTAAAGAAATAGAACGGTACGCAAATGATGATAATTTCTCTAAAATTAAAAACATGTATATTATTTATTCAAAAATTTCGAAACCAAATATTCATGTGAAATTTTTGCCTTTTAAATTCATAATAAAGTAAAATAATTTTATCTTATTTAATTATAATCATGTCAAACAAGGAATAATTTTATTGATCACAAAAAAAGTGATTTTCTTTAATAGGAAAAAATTGAAAATACTATTGCAGACTAAAAGCTTTGATATTTGACACACAAAAATATTATTAAATTCCAAAGATAAACACGATAATAAATCCCCAAAGTATTTCTTTCTCGACTCTTGGTTTCATAACATTTTCGAATAAAGTGATAATTAAATACATCTTATCAAAGAATTTTTTAGTTAGAGAAGAAACAACTGAAATATAATAATTTATTTACCATGTTTAATTATTTACTATATTTAATTATTTACCACATATATTTATTTGCTTAATTAGTTTAAAACTAAAATATAAAAAAATAAAAATCTGTTATTTACATTCATTTACTTAAAAATGTTTAAAAGTGGAAACTTTTTAATTATTAGACATTGTATAATTTATAATTAAAATTTCAATAACATAACTAATTAATTTAACATCATACCTCCTGCTAAATATGCGTACAAGCCTAAATATATTACTGTGCCTAAGAAGTAAGACCAATTATTTTTTTTTTTCAAAAACTCTTTATTTATTCTTCCAAATTTATTTCATCGCCTTCAAAGTAATCCCCTCCGGACACATGCACTTATGCCAATTTTTTTTTTCAAATTCTCAATGTTTGCTAAAAGTCATCGGGAGGAATGGCTTTCAAAGCGCTCGGCGATTCAAGTTGAATCTCTGCAATCGACTCAAAACGGTGTCCCCGGAGTGGTTCTTTGAGCTTAGGGAATAGTCAGAAGTCGCACGATGTGAATACGGTGGTTGTGGAACGATATGGGTTTCAGTGCAAAAAAGGCACGAAGAATCAATGGTACCAAAAGTATATTACCATTTTGTTGTTGAGAAGATAGGTTGTATTTCCAACTGGCTGAAAATTTCGCAAAGGTGAAAATGAATCCTAGATTTACACATTTAGTCGTAAGCAGAGCTATTGCAATTTTATTATAAATTGCAGACAATTCAGTTATTTATTATAAGGTATGTAAAACTAGTGTAGTTGAATTAAAAGAAAATTTCATCAGATAGTACAATTTGAATTAAAATTAAATAACTGTCACTGGATCAAAGATTTCTTTCGGTTTTTCCTTGACGAAAAAAATGGAAAATTAGAACAAAGATTAATATAAGAATGATTAACAGAGTAATTTTATTGATTGTATTTATAGAATTATATAGATTATTATTATTTATGTTATTGTATTTATAGAATTATATAGATTATTAGTATTATGTTATTGTATTTATAGAATTTGTTAATTATAATTGTGTAAAAAACTAAAATAGAATAAAGGATAAATTGGTTTGTGATTTGTGAACGGATAAAATATGCAAATTTTAAAATTAAGTGAATCCATGAATAAAGAATTAGAAGCAAAGTTATTTGTTGAATTTAGGTGGTACTAGATTTGTAGGGGTTCAGAATCCACTTTAAACCATAGGTCCTAGTCTAATATGACTGTGGAGTGCGTTGGGCATGCGGCTGAAAACCCTACCCCGTAAAAACATCTTCTGTCTCGAAATCTGCCAGTAGGCAGATGGCCTTGGCCCATCATGGGGCTGTTGCGCCACTGATGAGGATGATGATGATGATGATGAAGGTGGTATTAGATGATGTATAAAGTAACTATATTTATGTACTTGGAGTTAAACTAAATTATCTTAGTAGATTCTGTCAGAATAGGAATATTTAGGTTTTAATTCATCAATAATTAAATTCGGCTGTTTTAATATTTATATGATTTCATTTTAATTTACTTGGTTTCTTTTTTTTTTTTTCGAATAATGTTACATAGAAGCTTAAAAATAGCAGTATATTAAAATCGAAATTAAATATATATTTTTATAATTAAAGATTTAGTAAATTTCTTTTGTCAATCGAATGGTTTCAAATTGTCAGCCATTTGATATTTTATGGATATGGATTTTCATGAAAATATCCATTTATATGATCAATAAGTCAATAAGTGTATGTTTTAAAGTTGTTATACAATTAAATTTTATAGTAATTTAAATGACTTTTGTTTAGTTGTAATGAATTACAGTTTTTATTTAATTATAAATAATCCAAATTTTATTCATGCGTTTTTCAATTACCAGTTTATGCATTTATATTAATAATTAATAAAATTAATTTTTAAATTAATACATTTGTGTGAGAATTACAGACTCCTGGAGAGAGCATGTATTTAGATTAGAATAATTACGACGAAAAAAAGAGTTTTGCTATTTAAGATTTGTCAGAGTTTTATTCTTTTCGACTGCACGCATGATATAGCGGACTACTTCAAAACTCCGTCAAGTGGCTAGAGCTCTGGCCTTTGGTATCCCAGGTTTCAGGTTCAAATCCTGGAGGTGGCATGGATGTTCTGTTAGTGGTCCGGAATCCACGTTAAACTGTAGGTTCCGGTCTGTTTAGCCCAAAGTGTTCACAAGATGACCGTAGAGCGACAAACCAAACCAATCAAAACTCCGTTATATTAATGCTTTTTTTTTCTGGAAAAAGAGTGCTAAATGTGCTGGTATCACGCGAATACGGAGGTAATCAAAGGTGCGGTATAATAAAGGTGTGATATAATAGAGTGCACCAGAAGGTGGGAGATTTATTTATTAGATTTATTTTATTTTATCTGTTTTATAAAGATTCAATCTTGTACCTCAAATGAGAAATTTTTAACTGAACATTCACAATTTCATGAAATAAAATTTTAAAAAATATTTTTTGATTGATATTTCAATTCACAAATTCGTATATTTCTGTTTTTCAACTTCAATTTACTTGCGCAAGAGCAAACCACAGTTTTGAAAACAATTAATCATGAGAAGTTTTTTTTTCCTAATGCAGCTGGCAAACACTTAGACAATTGTCTTCCATGTCTTAATGAAAGCGCTGCACAGACGTTATTCACTTAGCACTACCCAGGAGGTGCGTGTAGCTTGAAGATAGCTATGGGCGCGGAGTAACAATACCTCCGCAACACTCTACGATCATGTCAGACCGGGACCTACGGTTTAAAATGGATTCCGAACCACTACAAACATCTATGGCACCGTCTGGACTTGAACCCAAGCTAGCCACTAAGCCATTCAAGCCCCTTACGTTTGCTATAATAACATAAAATCAATACTACTTTTGGTATATACATACATTTGGGTTTTTTCCCTCTGAAGCATTGGTAGCAATTTTATTCCAATAACAATTTAAAAAAAATTATATTGGATTAACAATAAAAAAAAATTTAAAAAAAAAAATATTCATGACGATTTATAACTCTAATGAAGAAGCATATTTCTAAATGTAGCTTTTGTTTGAGGCATTAGAATAGTAAATATATTTAAGAATGTAATTAATTTTTTATTGGTTAATTAGTTAAATTATTTTATTTATAAAGCAAAAGTAAAAATTTTAAAAGAGACTGTCTTAATACATTGTTTTGATAGAAATGAGAACATAATTTACAAAAAACGTTCTCTATAATCATTTGCTGATAACTTCAACAAATTCTTCTTTTTATACTACTTTAAATTTTATTTAAATTAATAGGAGATTTTATTTAAATTATAATCTTTTATTTGTAAATTTTAAAGCTCATTCCAATTTACACTGTCATTAAATCTATCATGAAGCATCAAATTTGATAAATGCTATTTACTTTTAATAATTTGATAATTGCTATTTAATTTTTGTGGACCTAATGGTCAAGTGGCTAGCGCTCTGGTGACCGGTACCACAGGTTTCGAGTTCGAATCTCGTCGGTGCCGTGGATGTTTGTAGTGGTCCGGAATCCACTTTAAACTGTAGGTTCGGGTCTGTTTAGCCCTCGTGTTCGCAAGATGACCGTAGAGCGACAAAAACAAAACCCATGCCCATAAGTGGATGTGTTCAAACTTTTGACCACTTTCTAACAATTTTTTTTTTGTTAAATATTTAGTATTTGAATGAATCAGTTTCAATATCACGCCTGCATTTGTATAATGGGAAATCGTTTCTCTTGGTAAAGTTTATTAAATCATCATCATCATGATTGGCGCAACAGCCCCATGGTGGGCCAAGGCCGTCTGCCTACCGGCAGATTTCGAAACATGAGATGTCCTCTTTTTGAGGGGTAGGGTTGTCAGCCCTGCGCCCAACGCTCTACAGTCATGTTAGACTGGGACCTACAGTTTAAAGTGAATTCCGGACCACTACAAACATCCATGGCACCACCGGGACTCGAACCCAAAACCTGTGGTACCGAGCGCTAGCCACTCGGCCACTCAGGCCCCAAGTTTATTAAATACTCATCGAAATATTGAATTCGACATAAATGTAATCGATGAGCTATCAAAAAAGAAAAGACTATTGAATTGGAATTTATAATTTGCTTTTGTAATTTTTTTCTAGAAATTAAATTTTCGTTTTTTGTGCAATGCTTCTTAACTTTAATTTTCATTTTTTTGAACCAAATTAATGCAATGTAAAAATGATTAATAAAATAAATAATACATAGAATTTCGACTTCAAATACTTTTATATTACTTATAGTTTTATATTACCTATTGAGCTTTCATAAACGGTAACGTTTTGTTTGTTGAGCTTCCCCTAAGACGAAAACCTGGGAACGATCTTAAATGAAAGTATGTTAAAAAAAAAAAAATTATGATGATTACAAAATTCCAACCCATCACATTTTATATTACATTAAATTATTATTTCATTTAATAAATTAGTTTAAACTATTCTGAATAATTTAACTGGGTCTCAACAATGAAATTTAAAACACTTTCAGGTGACTTCGCTTGATGTCCTTTTGTATAATTTTTGGAAACCAGTGTGTAGTGTGCTTTTAATATACATATTTAATTATTATTATATTTTATTATAGATTTTATTATTTATGATATATAATACTATCGTTATTTTTTTCAGACATTGTTAAACTTGGAGGAGAACTGTACTGCAAGCAACAAGATTAAAAAAAAAAAAAATCTTCATTCCGGTGCAATGTCCCAGAATCGTAATTACCAAGAAGGTCGAATGCAAGAAGCTGGACCTTCTTCCCTAGATGAAGAGTGTGTTATTTGCTTTGAACCAATACGGAATGTGGCAGGTACAAGTAGTTGCTCCCATAGATTTTGTCTTCCCTGCCTTTCTGAATGGGCAAAAAAGAAAAAAGAATGCCCTATATGCAAACTAAAGTTTGACAATATTGTCTTTCCCGTGCAACAACAGAATAATACGTTTGAAAATCATTCCATTCCTTCTTCCGCTGGGTTGATGAGTCCTTCTGCTACAGCACAGGGGAACTCATTGGGATATGTACCAAATAATCCCAGACCACTTTTTCGCAATATTGAATATATTCCAAATCAATCCATGCATCATGTATCGAAAAATATGCCTCGATTATGTAGAAGGCCAGTTCCACCCCCTTACAATTTAAGGCCAAGATCGCAGCCACAAAACTCGTGTTGTAGTTATCATCGTGGACAAATGGTCTCTTATACTGGTAATGATTCACTGTTTCCACATGGATCATCAGTGTTTTATTCTTCACCACCTACTGCTTCTTCTTCTGCACCAGTATTTCCTTCTTTACCAGCTGCCGCTCCTTCTTCTGCATCAGTATTTTCTTCCTTACCAGCTGCCGCTCCTTCTTCTGCACCAGTGTATTCTTCTTCACCAGCTGCTGATTCTTTTTCTGCATCACTATTTTCTTCTTTACCAGCTGCTGATTCTTTTCCTGCATCAATATTTTCTTCTTTACCAGCTGCTGCAGCTTCTTTTGCATCGAATTCAAATTCGATAAATGTTGGCCCCAGTTCTTCTGGACTTATAAATATTACATACAACAATGTGCCTCAATTTCAAGATGATGATTGCCAGATTATTAAAATTGTACAAATTGTGGACTTGTCTAGTGATGAAGAAGAATCAGAGGATGAATTGCTGGCTACATTTAATGTAGAAGATTATTTCTAACTTCTCCTAGAATACTTCATTTGATAGAAAGTGATGATGATTCTATTATTCCAGCAATAGAAATTTCGCCTGATATCCTAGAAACTTTATATTTTACGCAGAAGTACCTCTTCAAGCTAAAGAAATAATTCGTGTATCTGAAGAAGCATACGATAGAAATTCATCTATTGCAACATTAGACTTCTGACTTCTTCTTTTAGAATATATCCTCTGATAGAATGACTAAATTTTATCTTATGTAGAAATAGATCTTTGGCTTCGTCTCCTAAAATTCTAATGTGATAAAAAACGATCAATCTTCATCAACTGCTGAGCCATCAATCAGCAGGATTTTCTGTAACTGATGACATTTAATGAAAATCTTCTGATTTTCAAATCACGATGTCAGTTTTATAAAACTGAAAAAAAAAAAAAAAAAGATTTTTAATTTGCCTTTATTGTTTTCTTTTTATAAGAAAATTAAAATAGCTTTGTTATAAAAACAGGCTTCAGGTTCGAATCCTGGCGGTGGTATGGCTGTTTATCAGCGGTTCGAAATCCACGTTAAACTGTAAGTACCGGTCTGATTAGCCTAAAGTGTGGACAAAATGACCGTACAGTGACAAAACAAATCAAGCAAAACAAACCAAACAACAAATATTAAAAAAAGATGTAAAAAGTGCATTATAATATATCACTGGATGTAATATGAGTGAACCTTTTTTAATGATTTTTATGTATGATATTAATTATTATATTTTATGACTCTAGTTTTGTATCTATTATGCATCTAGATATTCCATGTAGAAAAAATTACTTTTGTGATTTCGTGTAATACTTTTTGTGCGAATTACAATATCTTTTTCAAACATTTATAAATAATATCAAATGAATTTTATTATTATATATATTTAATAATAAAATTCATTTGATATATATATTTTTCCATTTGAGATAATTGTATTATTATTATTGTAAATCTACAGCTATCTGTATTCAATTAGCAAGAAAACTTATGTTTTTAGATAAAAATTTCATTACAGCATATGTCTCAAGGAATTGAAAACTTTACAAAGCAATTACCGTCATGTGTGTTTGATATAGTAGATTTTGCGATTTGTTTAGTTTGGTAGGGTTTTGATATTCATCACAAAAAACCCTAGTCTTATAGTGAGAATAACTGAAAACTATTTTTGTACTTTTGTACTAAAGTTTTATAATGAATATTTTTTATTATTTGTTGTGCTACGTTGATTATTTGTGTAACATATAAACCCAAATTCTTTAATTTTCATATATTCTTTACTTTCATTCATTTTTAAAAATTCATTTTAAAATTTTGAGAAACTAATTGTTTTGTTATTGTTAAAAAAGTGAATTTGGAATAACTTCTTTTATGCCTTTTATGTGTTTTGTAGCTGTATTAGATTGTTTAGGGGAATAAAGTAACTTTTGCAGCTTGTATAAAGTATAATACTTTATTTTTTTCAAACATATATTAATATCTTCAAATGATTTTTATTATTATAAATATTCTCCTCCTTATTAAATCTGCAGTTTCTAATTCCTTTATCAACAAAATTTTTATTTTCATGCATAAACATCGCAATAATTCATGTCTTACCGTATTTAAACCCTCACATTGCAACTATAATTCACATTGCAACTATCAGAAGGCATTCGGTGAGCACTCCAATATTGGTAAGAAATGTTTACAAGTGGTATAAAAAGTTCAAAGAAGGCAGAGAACGCGTTGAAGACGAAGAGCCCTCTAGTCGACCATCAACCTCAACCGAAGAAGCTCACGTCCAAAAAAAATTAAAGGCTAGGTGCTTGCAAACCGTCGATTTACAATTAGAGGCCTTGCTGATGGTGTTGGAATTTCAAAAGGATCGGTCAATTCCATTTTGGGCCTCAAACGCGTCAAATCTCGATTGGTACCGGAAACACTGAATGCCCCAGCTCACAGTAGTACAGAATCAAATAAAAGCCATACCGTATGAACGAAAATTAATTTAGTATTTTTTTTAAATAATATGTTTAATAACATTATGAGAGTATTAATATCGTTAAAGAAAAATAAACATTTTTTATACATGACATATGAGCGAAATCTCTAATTTGAACTTTAAAAGTTGTGAGTGACGTATTTTTAGTGGTATAAGCTAAATATGAGAAAACTAATAGATAAGAGCAGATATTGCAAGCTTATTAAAAAATTTAATTAGCAAAATTATAATTTTGTAAGGAATTAATCATCATATCAACAGAATTAATCACCAGATTACCAATACAATCCATGCTCTAAATCATACTCATTTATAATGTACAATATATATATACATATATATATAGATTCAAAAGACAATTTCACTTGAACAACTTTTTATTCCACTAAAAATTTTCTTCGGAATTTTAAAGTTAGTATACAGACATTTTTATCTTAGAAATAATAAAACACAAATTTAACAAAATATACACAAAAGGGTATAATAAAGAATCCATTATTCTTAAGGTCTTATAAAGAATACATTATTAGCAGAAGTTTAAGCATTAACTATTATTTTAAATAATTTTTTTGCAATAGATTATTAGAAAATAATAAAATAATTACCTTCGAAAAATCAGAAAATTTATGTAAAAACACTTAAATGTAACCGAGTGGCTAGCGCTCTGTACCACAGGTTTCGGGTTCGAGTCCCGGCGGTGCCATGGATGTTTGTAGTGGTTCGGAATCCACTTTAAATCGTAGGTCCCGGTCTAATAGTATCGTAGAACGTTGCGAGGTCATTGTTACTCCGTGGCTTATCTTCAAGTTACACACCCCCATGGGTAATAATGCAAAGTGAGTAACGTCTGTGCAGCGCTTGCCTTAAGGCATCTAAGACCAAGCTGCCTAAGTGTTTACCAGCTGCATTAGAAAGAAAAAAAAAGTTTTAAACTAAACCAAAAATGGAACTTTATTCAATCAAAATCCGTTTTAGTGTTTACTGTTTTTAGAATAATGTAATTCTAATTTTGCTAACAAGTTGAATGTAGGCCCCTCTTGATCTTGAGACCCAAGGCTGAAACCTAGTTAGCCTATAGGAAAATCTGGCCCTGGATATGGAGGTTTCGTGGTTCTTAAAACCATATTGGTACTCCACAATCGGTGCGCCTGTTGCCCACAAATTAAAAAATTGCTGCTGGACTAGGTTGTGTTGGAAATTTCCTTTTTTTAACACAAAATTGGGCCAGCTTCCTTCGAGCAAGACAACTTCTACTTAGGAGATCTTATAACAAAGTGAAATGGTGATTTTTTTTTTGAAAAGAAACTAATAGGTTTCGTGAGATAGAATCGAATTTCTCTCACATTCTAAATAAGTTTATCAATTATACCGATAGAGTTTTTTAGTATTACTAAAAGAAGAGAACTGAGTTTTGACAATAAAAACTTTGCATTCAAATCTGTTCTTTTTGCGAATATATGAAATGTTAGATCTCAAAATTTCAAGTAAGAAAGAAAATACTAAAATTATCTTTAGAATAGACATTGTTTTTTTTTTTTTACTTTACAGCTTTCATGAGATCTTATTGACAGTATGACTTGAAAAAGACGACTGAAAACAAAGCAAGAATTAGAGGAAATTAAGCTTGAGCAATTAGAAAGAGAGTTAGAACTAGTTAATGTTCGAATAGAGTCATTTAAAATACTGAAGTTTCAAAGAGAAATTCACAATTCATGCGAATCTGAGCTGCAATCTTTGGCTTTTAAATTATTAATTAATTGCTGCGAAGTGCAAGCTTAGTTAACCTACTGGCCATCACACTTTTAACTTTTATTTTGTTAATAGTTTTATAATTTGTTTTGCTTACTTAACTGTTCTTGTTTTATTTAATTGCTTTTAATTTTTAATTCAATAGTTTTATCATTTAATAGTAACTTTAAAATAACGTACTTTAATTTTACGGTCGATTTAGTACGGTCGTAACTTTAATTTTAAATACTTATTTTAAGCTTTCATTAAGCAATGGCCTACAGAAGTAAATCAGTAGATTCCTTAGAACTTCATGTGATGGCCTCAAATGTACCATAAAAAAAAGTATTTGATACATATCATTGTTTGATATCTTCTTTTTTAAGGGCAAAGTCTACTATTATTATCAAATTAGATTTTTTTTATTTATACAAAGTAGAATAGCTAAAACTGCCTGCGAAGAATTAAACTGATTTTTTCAATCAATATAAAATGGAACAAATCGTAATAGAACAAATAAATTGATCGCATTATTTTTAAACGAATTAACTGCATTGAATTAAAAAATAAGTTTTGTTCTTACTGATTTCCCCCTCCCGATTTTGTTCTAAAAAGAATCGTTCATGAAAATTTACTTAGTTTTGTTTATTCTAATGATTTTTTTTTTTAAAGTACAAAAAGACGGAGAAAATTATTGCCACGTAATCAATATTCTCTTTTTCCCGAAACGAACATTAATTTAAATTTCAGAATCATGAATAGAAACATTATATCTTGCAGTATTGACGATCTTATATAATTCGGCAAATAATTTGTTCTAGTTAATTAATGTTCTTCAATATACTCTTGACTAATAAATTTCAAATTCTGTTTCCATTGTTGAGATTTTAAACTAATGCGACATTTTTAAGCTTTTTTAACCGATTAAATTTTATATTTCTATTATTAATTTTACTTTTTTACAAAAGAATTTGCTTACAAAAACATCAAAATTAAATTAGTTCTGGCTTAAATAAACACTTCAGAATTACCACTGTGTCCAAAAAGTAAGACCAGTTTTCAATTTAAATTTCCCGAGCATATGGTATTTCAATTTGTCTTCTTTTTTATGTTGTTAGCATTGTCTTTGACATCTGTGTGAAATTTTACGTCAAAATATTCATTAGTGCTTGAGTTACGCTGGGTTTTGTGAGATGCTAAAACTGATTCCGGCGATTTTTAAAATGTCTGAATTAATTGAGCAAAGAATTTGAGAATTGAGCAAGAAATTTAGTTAGCGGAAACATATAGAATGATACAGAAGGCATTTGGTGTGCATTCCTATATCGGGAAGAAATGTTTACAAGTGGTATAAACAGTTCAAAGAAGGCAGAGAACGCGTTAAAAACGAAGAGCCCTCTGGTCGACCATCAATCTCAACCGATGAAGCTCACGTCCAAAAAATTAAAGATTTCGTGCAAGTCGTCGATTTACAGTTAGAAACCTTGCTGAGGATGTGGGAATTTCAAAAGGATCTGTCAATTCCATTTTGGGTCTCAAACGGCTAACGGTCTAAACTGCTAGCTGAAAGTAAGTCTTATGGAGATATAAGAAACATTAATAAAGAACAAAGCACTAAGTATCCAAGGTCCTTTCCAAATCACCAGATCAAAGTAAAATATGTTAATAAGAGAATTTCAATATTAAAAAATATAAATTAACATATCAGAAACGTCAACTGCATTCAGTGCTAGTTAAAATGAAATGGCCGTTGGAAATTTTATACTGTGCATGCGATTAACTTATTGGTAAGGCTTGCGCATGCTCCTGAACTTAAAAAAGATTAATTTAATTAATGAGTTTTAGAAAGTAGAAGTTAAAAGTTAAATTTTGAATTAAAAATTAAAAAAATTCCCTTTATCTACAAAAGATATAAAGATAAAAATCCATAATTTGCCATATAGTTGCTTGTTGATTCCTATAAATGCGATTGGGGCCTGAATGGCCGAGTGGCTAGTGCTCGGTACCACGGGTTTCGAGTTCGAGTCCTGGCGGTGTCATGGATGTTTGTAGTGGTTCGGAATCCACTTAAAACCGTAGGTTCTGGTCTAATAGGATCGTTGAGGGGGCATTGTTACTCCGCGTCCGTAGCTTATCTTCAAGTCACACGCGCCCCCTGGGTAGTGCTAAGTGAGTAACGTCGGTGCAGCGTTTGCCTTAAGGGATCCAAGACAACTGTCTAAGTGTTTGCCAGTTGCATTAGAACAAAAATAAATAAATAAATAATAAAGGCGATTAGATTATCATTATATTTTATTGACAAGTGGGAAATATTAACAAAGTTTTCTTCTGGACAAGTATACAATACCTGATTATACAATACGAATTTCTATTCATTTGAAAACAAAATTGAATATGAAATAATATGTATTAATTTTTAGTGCATGAAAATAGTAATCTATCACATATATTTTGCTACTAGGAAATACTTAAAGGAATCGCATTTCTTAACTGGAAATGAAACACAGCAATTTATCATGAAAATTAGTAAATGTATTATTAAAAATTTTGAAATGTGTATATTTTATTTAAATAAAAATTATAAGTAAGCAAAGATGCATAAATAAAAAATAAAACTTTTTATATAAATGAATTCATCATCATTGGCGCAACAGCCCAGTGTGGGCCAAGGCCGTCTACCTACTGGTAGATTTCGAGACGAGAGATATTTTCTTTTACGGGGTAGGGTTGTCAGCTCTACGCCCAACGTTCAACAGTCATATGAGACCGGGACCTATGGCTTAAAGTGGATTCCGAACCACTATAAACATCCATGGCACCGCCGAGACACGAACCCTGTGGTACCGAGCCCCAGTGCTCGGGCCACTCGGCCATTCAGGCCCGCATATATAAATGAATTAAGTACATTTATTTGATTTAAAATGAAACGATGAAATTACAAAATCATTCCACCACTAATAATAACAATGCAATCGAAATAAAAAAGAAAAAAAAAATTACATAAATTGTATAAATAGTAAGCAGCATAGTTTAATAATTAATTACTTGTGTTGATGTTAATTATATAAATAAATATTAAATTTATGATCATCTTCCATTTAAAATTTAAGTAATATTTATAAAAGCATTGCAATTTGTTTTAAAGCATTTTTTTTGAAGGGGGGGTGACTCGTGCTGAGTTTATGCATGCCACGAACAATCCATTGATGGAGGAGAGAAAAATGCCTTTTGGGAGAAGGCGATAATTGTTCCGTATTTATGTGTTCTTTTGGGAAAAAACCTGGAAAACTTCCACTAGGCAGTCGATGACATTCGTTTTGAATCTCAGTGTTTCTAAAAGCAGTAAATTTAATGGAGACCGACAGCAGATTCAACCCTGAGCCTGCCTATATTCGTGTTTCTCTTATTAAGTAATAATTTACATTTACCAAAGCATAAAATCGGTTGTATATTTTATTTTATTAATGTGCCATAATGGTGATTAGTCGTATATATTATTAGCATCATAAAATTTCATTGAGTAGAGTCATAGAAGAGGCCTGAACGGCCGAGTGGCTAGCGCTCTGGCACTTGTTACCACAGGTTCGAGTCCTGGCGGTGCCATGGATATTGGTAGTGGTTCGGAATCCACTTTAAACTGTAGGTCCCAGTCTAACATGGCTGTAGGGCTGACAACCCTGCCCCGTAATAAAGGAAGACATCTTATGTTTCGAAATCTGCCAGTAGGCAGACGGCTTTGTCCCACCACGGGGCTGTTGCGCCAATCACGATGAAAGTCATAAAAATCAGAAATTACCTTTATTTCTAGTTTATTATAATCCTTACATGTTAACTGCAGTTATTTTAAGACACTAAAATAAATGTTAGAGAGGATTATTGTTTTATTTCATTATTGAGATATCCTTTCATTAAAATATACAGAGCAAACAAATTAATAATTAATAAAAATAATTTAGGAAAGGTTAATTGAAAACTGATTGAATGTGTAAGCTATCTAATTACACTTATGGCTATTCAACAGTATGAAAATGTATAATGGGTAGAAAATATCCTATATATCCTCAAAACTTGCATGCTGCGAAAAATACTGAAGCACATGCAAATGATAAGCCCTGTAAGAATAGGCGACATTAATGCCCTTTGAGTTCAGTATAAAAAAGGATAATAAAGAGCTGTTTTTAAATACAAAAAATGATTTATAATCTGACAATCGATGATTCGTCACTTTGTGCAATTCAGCACTAATCAAGACGTTCGTTTTGGGATTTTACAGTGTGTACATTTTCTCTTGTGGTATCTTTACCATTTTAATAATTTTCAACAACCGAAAAATCTCCAAAACATCATCATTATTAACGCAATCATTGCCATTGGGGGCCAAGGCCAGGGCCGGATTTTCCTATAGGCTAACTAGGCTTCCGCCTTGGGCCTCACGATCAAGAGGGGCCTACATTCAAATTGTTAGAAAAATTAGAATAACACTATTCTACAGTAAACACTAAAACACTGAATCGAAAATAAGGAGAAATTATGAAATAAATTTATCTGAATTGAATTTGCTGTTATCTTCAATGTATTGAATATATTTAATTTAATTTGATAGAAAATATGATATTTTTTATTACATATTTTATTTTCGTAGTCAAAGATTTTTATTATTTGAATTTTGTTTCTTTGTAAATGTTATGTGTTATGTTTGATTAGTTATTGTTACAAGTACTATATATGGTGCTGAGAATAAATGTCCAAATAAGTGTAGTCGACATTTTTTTTTTTATTTATTAATTATCCGTGCCACATTTTTTATAAAGGTTAGTACCCATCACAACACGTTTCATTTAACATATTGATATATATCACAGCAATGATGTATTTTATTGACTCTCACGTAATTTACAAACATAGAAAAGGGAGGTGAAAGGGCCTCGTAAGTGCCTAGAGCCTCTTTTCATCTAAATCCGAACCCTGGTCAAGGCCGTCTACCTACTGGTAGATTTCGAGAGGAGAGATGTTTTTCTTTTCACGAGGTAGAGTTGTCAGCTCTACGCCCAACAGTCATACGAGACTGGGACCTACGGCTTAAAGCGGATTCCGAATCACTGCAAACAACCATCGCTTCGCCGGGACTCGAACCCGAAACCTGTCGTACCGAGCACCAACGCGCTAACCACTCGGCCATTCAGGCCCCAAATCTCCAAAACAGGGTGATAATTTCTCTTTTAATAACATTAAACATTTGGTTAAAAACTTCATTTCTTTTCACAATTAACAATGACAGAAATAATTATCTGGAATGAAATTTATATTAGTAATTAACTTAGAATTCCAAAAATTCGATTTTGTGGTTAATAACTGAATTTTAAACAAAAAAAATCTAATTCTTTGTATTTCTAATGAAATTTAGTACTGAAATAGCCAAATAATATTTTAAAAAATTGTGCATAAAAAAGTTTATAAATGGCTTTTTTTATTTATTTCATGCAAATCTGGCAAACTAATAAAAATGTCAGACAAAAATTGTTACGTTTAACCAAAGTTTAAACCAAAAGTTTAACCAACTAATAAAACCAAAGTTTTTATTAAAAAGCACACTTATGTACTTGCAATTTTTTTCTTAAAATTAGTGAATACGTATAGAAAAAACAATCATAATATAAGAGTTTAATATCGTACGAATAATTCTCGCATTATTAAAATTAAAATGAAATCTTTAGAAACGTTATTCAAAAAATAGTAATTTGTTTTATTTTAAGAATTACATGGTTGAGAATGTATAAGAAAAATCGTTACATTTATTAAAACATCCCATAAGAATTTTATTCAGAATTTAATTAAGAATTTTATTCAGAATTTAATTAAGAATTTTATTCAGAATTTAATTAAGAATTTTATTAGAAATTTTTTATTCTGATTCTTTTTGCAAAGCAATTTTTTTGTTAAGAAGGAAAATGATTTTATAAATAGGAAATATATTTTCCCGATTCGTTCTCTTTGAAGAACAGTTGATTTTCGATAATGGTGTTAAAACATAAGGTTAATTCAAATTACAAAGATGAATTTAATTTTCAAAATTAATGTCGCCTAATTTTACATTGCTTAGATTGAATTTTGTATATAAATTGTTCTCAGTTTATTATGATGAATTGAATTTTAGCTTAGAACATGTTTGTTGGAAATTTACTAGAACAAATCTGTATCTAGTAGATTTTACTTTTTTTAAAACCTACTATACTTGGTTATGTATTTTATTATGCGTGAAAAACAACTAAAATTTTTCGTTTGATAAAACTTGTTTGATAATTTTGAAAAAATGTTTCGTTCAGTAAAAATTATCAAATAACCAAATTTAATATGCTTTCGTTGGAAATCTTTTGTTTTAAGTACTAAAAATATTTCATTAGTTAACGATATATTTAAGTTAATTTAGTTAAAGTTATATTTCATAGTTAACTATATGTCAATATTTTTGTAGATAGTAATATGGCGTTATGAATTTTAAATAAGATTGGTTAAAGTAAATATTGTCTTTAAATTTATTTATGGGCTTGAATGGTCGAGTGGCTAGCGCTCTGGCGCTGGGTACTACAGGTTTCGGGTTCAAGACCCGGCGGTGCCATGGATGTTTGTAGTGGTTCAGAATCCATTTTAAGCCGTAGATCCCGGTCTCATATGACTGTAGAGCATCGCGGAGCGAAAGTCAGACTTCTACCTACGGGTGCTCCTTCACAACAGAAGTTGCTTCCTTCAACCATGAGTCCATACGGGTTCGTGGGCTTGGTCTAGATTAGATATCTACCAAGTGGGATAAGTAACAACACAATAGATTTATTTATTTTTGGTATAATACATTTTAAAAAAGAATGCAATAGTAATTTTTCGTAAGAAATAAAATAAAAATTATCTTTTAAAAAAAAGAACAGGCAAGTTAATAACAAATGATCTTCGTATCGGTTAAACTAATAAAAATGATGAAAATAGTTTGATGTGCGATTAGAAAAATCGTCCACTTATCAGTGTAGCTTCGAAGTTTCTAAAGACATTCATGCTGTTTCACAATTGACCATTTTTGTTTGCTGCGCATCTGTAAGCGTTTGGTTTGGTTTATCGCTCTACAGTCATCTTCTGCGCACGAGGGCTTAACAGACCGGGACCTACAGTTTAAAGTGGATTCCGAACCACTACAAACATCCATGGCACCACCGGGACTCGAACCCGAAACCTGTGGTACCGAGCGCCAGCCACTCGACCATTCAGGCCCTCTACAAAGGTAAATGTTCTTATCGAAACAACTTGAACGAGTAAAAATGCAAGTGATGAAGTAATGAACAGATTTGAATTTGTAGCTCATTAAATGCATTTGAAGCGCTGCACAGACGTTACTCACTTTACATTACCCAGGGGGCGCGTGTAACTTGAAGATAAGCCACGGACGCGGAGTAACAATGCCCCCGCAATGCTCTACGATCATATTAGACCGGGACCTACGGTCTAAAGTGAATTCCGAACCACTACAAACATCCATGTACACAATAGTCTGCATAATTCTGTAGGGCAGTAATTAGTGACTTAGGGAAATCTGGAAATAAGTATAATGGGTCTCTCCTATTTATTATTTCTTTTTACTTAACCACTTTTTTCCCAGATGTGGTTGAACACAGGGCCGGATTTAGATGAAAAGAGGCCCTAGGCTATTCCACTTACGAGGCCCTTTCACCTCCCATTTTTAAGTTTGTAAATTACATGAGAGACAATAAAATACATCATTGCTGTGATATATATCAATATGTTAAATGAAACGTGTTGTGATTGGTACTAACCTTTATAAAAAATGTGGCACGGATAATAAATTTAAAAAAAAAGTCGAGAACACATATTTGGACATTTATTCTCAGCACCACATATAGTACTTGTAACAATAACTAATCAAACATAACACACAACATTTACAAAGAAACAAAATTCAAATAATAAAAATCTTTGACTACGAAAATTAAATTTGCAATAAAAATTATCAAATTAAATTAAATATATTCAATTCATTGAAGATTAAAGCAAATTCAATTCAGATAAATTTATTTCATGATAATTCGCATTTAAAGTTTAAGTATGAATTATTATGAATTTTAAGTTTTAAACTAAACCAAAAATGGAACTTTATTCAAACAAATTCCAGATCACAAAAAAGAAAATATCGAATTGTATATCATATTAAATTTTATGTTAATAGTTATTTTATTTAAGAACTGATTCAATACAAGTATACATTTAAAACGAAATAGTAGATTGGAAGAATTTCTTTCTTTCTATCTTCTTTGAATGTAGGCCCCTCTTGATCTTGAGGCCCTAGGCTGAAGCCTAATTAGCCTATAGGAAAATCAGGCCCTGGTTGAACTTATTTAATGATTAAAATGACTTTATACACTAAGTAGAGAGCTTTTCTGCCAATTGAGCAAATAATCATCATCAATTTTAGCATGGAAAATCACTGCTATGCTTGTATAGTGACATTGCTGCTGATGTTGGAATTACAAAAGGATCGGTCAATTCCAATTCCACAAACTCGTCAAATCTCGATTGGTACCGAAAACACTGAATGCGCCAGGTCACACTGCATTAATTCTTCGTGACCTTTTCGAAAAAATAAAACCCATATCGTTTCACAACCACCGTATTCACACCGTGCGACTTCTGACTATTCCCTGAACTCAAAAGACTACTCCGGGGACATCGTTTTGAGTCGATTGAAGAGATTCAACGTGAATCGCCGCGTGCTGTGAAGGCCATCCCTGCCGATGACTTTTTAGCATGCATTGAGGATTGGAAAAAAAGTTGGCATAAGTGCATTGTGTCCGGAGGGGAATACTTTGAAGGCGATGAAATAAATTTGGAAGAATAAATAGAGCTTTTGAAAAAAAAAAAATAATAATAATAATTGGTCTTACTTTGTGAGCACAGTAGTAAAGTCGAATATTAAACAATTAGTAGCAGTAAAGTTCAAATATAAATGTTTGAAAAGCGCTGATGCAGAGGAGTGTCGACGCACGTCTACAATACTCTCAACAAAACTCCACCGTTCCACAACCACCGTATTCACCTGATTTAGCACCGTATGACTTCTGGCTATTCCCTGAACTCAAAAGACCACTCCAGGGACACCGTTTTGAGTCGATTGAAGAGATTCAATATGAATCGCCGCGTGCTGTGAAGGCCATCCCTGCCGATGACTTTTTAGCATGCATTGAGGATTGGAAAAAAAGTTGGCATAAGTGCATTGTGTCCGGAGGGGATTACTTTGAAGGCGATGAAATAAATTTGGAAGAATAAATAGAGCTTTTAAAAAATAATAATAATAATTGGTCTTACTTTGTGGGCACAGTAGTAAAGTCAAATATTAAACAATTAGTAGCAGTAAAGTTCAAATATTTTTTTTCTTTCTAATGCAGCTGGCAAACACTTAGACACTTGGTCTCGAATGCCTTAAGGCAAGCGCTGCACAGACGTTACTCCCTTTGCATTAGCCAGGGAGCGCTTGTAACTTGAAGATAAGCCACGGACGCGGAGTAACAATGCCCCCGCAAAGCTCTACGATCCTATTAGACCGGGACCTACAGTTTAAAGTGGATTCCGAACCACTACAAACATCCATGGCACAGCCGGGACTCGAACCCGAAACCTATGGTACCGAGCGCCAGAGCGCCAGCCACTCGGCCATTCAGGCCCTTGTTTGAATTATTGCCTGTTAGAAAATTCGAAAAGAAAAAGTCATTGAAAGGCAAGAACTGCAGGGTCAGTAAGGTTGGAGGATATTTCTTCTAAGAAGCTAGACAGTCCCAAGTATTACCCTTTCTCAACAAATAACTTTTAAATACAGAGATTATAGCTATACAGGGTCGATGGGGTAGAGTATCACTTTTAAATAGCAGGATTGTTTTCTTCGATGGGACAGTTTCACTTCCAATTTTTTGTTTGTTTATTTTGTAAGTGTTTTCTATTATATTGTACTAATAATGCCTTTCAAGTCGGTTTTACCCTATATTCATTCTCCTATTACATTACATTCACCTGTCTGACGAAATATAGGGAAAATAAATATCCGATTAATATCGAGTGAATAACTAGTCATTAAATAAAAGGAAAACACGGTAAAATTTTATTAATAAGTTGTATACAGTAAGAATATCTAATGATTTTCAGTTTCATTGCTGCAGATATTTTTAACCACAATTATTTTAATTATTAAGTTTTTTTAATTAAAAAAAAAAAAAATCTTAAATAGAATTCTAATAAGCAACTTTTAATTTTTTTAATTTCCGAAATTTTTATTTACTTTGTTAATTCGTCAAAAATCATTTTACTTCAAATATTTTAATTCTCTTTAATTTTTTAAATCCAAAAACTTTAATTCAATTATAATAAATAAATTTTTTAAATTCTTAAATGCTTCACAATATTAGCCTCTTAATTTGATTATTCTTTTAAATTTTGATTAATTTCTCACTTTTCATTATTTTTAATTTTCACATTTTTATTTAAATTAATATTCACTGAAGTGGGCCTGAATGGCCGAGTGGCTAGCGCTCTGGCGCTCGGTACCACAGGTTTCGGGTTCGGGTCCCGGCGGTGCCATGGATGTTTGTAGTGGTTCGGAATCCACTTTAAACCGTAGGTCCCGGTCTAATATGACCGTAGAGCGTTGCGGGGGCATTGTTACTCTGCGTCCGTGGCTTATCTTCAAGTTACACGCGCCCCCTGGTCAAATGCAAAGTGAGTAACGTCTGTGCAGTGCTTGCCTTAAGGCATCCAAGACCAAGTTGTCTAAGTGTTTGCCAGCTGCATTAGAAAGAAGAAGAAAAATATTCACTGAAGCCATTACTCATCATTTCCATTCAAACGCTCACCAGATGGCAGCATTAGATACCCCCAATGTTCTTATTTTTTCAAAACCAACTCCTATGTATATAAAACTTTATGCTTCTGTAAATATTTCCCAGGGTTTTTCTACAAAAAGTTCTATTGGCATCATCTTCCTCGATATCGCCAAAGCCTTTGACAGGGTTTGGGTTGACTAATTTTTAAACTCATATATTATGACTATCCTCCTCATTTAATCCAATTAATCAGTTCCTTTCTCACTAATTGTTCTTTCGTAATCTGTGTCAATAACTCCGATTCCTTCTTTAGACGCATGTCTGCAGGAATCCCTCAAGGCTCTGTCCTTGCACCACATCTCTTTACACTATTCATGAAAGACATTCCACAAACATCTAACACAACAATTAGTCTTTATGCTGATGACACAGCCATCATTTCACAACACCGCAACACTAATTTTCTCGTCAAGTACCTTCAAAATTACATTCATCTTCTTGAGTGCTGGCTTACTAAACGGAAAATGAAATTAAATTTCAATAAACCCGAAGCAGTTTTTTTCTTACACGAACACATTCTTTCTCAAACTATCTCTATCTATGGAGAGAATATTATCTGGTCAAAACAAGCTATATATCTCGGAGTTATTCTGGATAAAAATTTCACCTATCTTCCACACATTCGCAATAAATTCAATAAACTCATTCGTATCCTCTATCCTTTAATTTGCCGTAATTCTCCAACCAAAGACATTAAACGTCTTCTTTATAAAACTTACATTAGACCTACAATAACATATGCCAGTCCGGTTTGGGGATCCGTTGCTAAAACCAATATTAGTATTATTTGCCGCCTGCAAAATAAAATTCCTCGAATGATCATTAATGCACCCTGGTTTTTCCGTAATAGTGATATCCAAAATTCCCTCAAATTGTTAACAATCCCTCAATTTATTCAAAAACTTACCCATAATTTCTACTTAAATCTTCCTAATATTCCAAACGATTTAATTAAAAGACTCCCTTATTATGGCATCCATAACCCCAAAAATAATCCTCGAACTCTCCGTCAGAAAAAAAAAAAAAAAAAACATCCTCGAACCTCTCTCATAATTGATTCCACCTCCTGCCCCTGACTTGCTTATTGCTCCTAACCCCCCCCACACACACACACTTTCTCTCTCACCTCTCCCATCGGCGCTGACCTTGAACTTTAGCAACCCGCTTTATTTTATCCAACGCGTTTTCCCAATCACTCCTCCTTACGTTCTACTTCAATTTTATTTTAAATTGTTTCTTTCAAAATTGTTTCTTTTTATGTCTTTTTTTTTCTTTTAATATTTAATTTTTTTCAAATTAAATATATATATATATATATATATTTTATAAAAATAAATAAAAAAAACAACCATTCTCTCTCTCTCTCTTTTTTTTTTTAGATTACCTCAAAACTTTATATGTCTCTTTCTTTTCTTTATATATAATTGTATATATATATATATATATATATATGGGCAAGTAACCTATTAGACTTTACGTGCTTTCTTTTTCAATGTATTATCTCATAACTTCAAATGACTCGAACTTAAGATAGAAGTTATCGGCTGCTTCGCACCAACACAAATCGTCGTCTGTAAATATTTATATAACCAAGACCGGTATTTAAAATCACCTGCGAGTGATTTCTTCTGTTCCCACCTGTGCGTGGATGATTTTCTTTTTGTATTCCCTGCTGTAACTCCCCCTTTGTTTTTAAATAAATCCGCGTCCTCGCCGATCCCCCGACGTCAAGTCATGTACCCCCCTCCCTCTATCATATATTACTATTAAGCTTTTAAATTTATTATACTTTTTATAATTAATTTGCATCCCTGATAATTTCTTTTATTTGATCGTAAATTCCCCCCTCGAATGGACTTATGCACACTTCTGATCTTGAACAATTTTTTTTCTTTCTTTTCTTTTATTGAGGAATCTGAATGTTAGGTACTTTAGTTTATATAGCATTATGAATATTATTATACAATTGGCGTGGTTAGAAACAACAAATATGGTAGTGAATGTTGTACGTTAATCAATATAGCTGATGGTGTTAAATTTTATACTAGTACATTGTAAATATAGTTGTAGATAGTGTACATTAAATTTAGCTAAAAAAGGAACATGCTGCTCTTCTTTGTTTTAAATACTCCTAGACAGCAATATATATACCTAGATATTTATGCGAGTTAAAAACATCTACACACCTATGTGAGCCATGTGACTATTTAATCTTATTACCTATGCAAACTTTGAATATTGCTTCAGATTCACATATTTTAATAAAAGAAATCGGAAAAGTCAAATTAAATTTGCAGATGACTCATTTCATCCTAAAAAATTAATTAATTCAGTGAATGATAAAATATTTGTAAAAGTTAAGAATTTTTATACAAATATTATGAACACTTAAGATTTCAAAATTAATGAAATAAAGTGAATATCGCCCAATTTTACATCAATAAAAATCTGAAGATGAAGTATATAAATGTATTCTGCTTAGGAAAGTAATAATTTAAAATAAGCAATCTTTATTTAAATTCTTATTTTGAGTATTAATATTTTTTTAAAGGTAAAAAATCTTAATTCTATTAGAATTTTCTGATAAAGATTATTTCATGAATTAATTTACTCATATGCTCAAATAGTTTCATTAAAAATGCAAATATTCCAGGAAATCAGTTAATATCAAAACCAGTTTAAGTTAGTAGCTTATATAAATTATTCGAAGGTTAGAGGTTAACATTTCTTTCAGCCTTCAAAAGTTTAATTTTCCAAAATAAAAGGAGTTTAAAACTCTCATTTATCATGTAATTATAATGCTCAATCTTCTTGCCAATTTAAAATGCAATATTCCTCCATTATACATATTTCTCAGATAATATGGGGGAAAAATTATATATGAAACATAATTGTGAAGTAAGGTTAAACAAAATAAAAATAATTAATTTTTAAAATGTAATAATTAACAAGAGGCCTGATGGCCAAGTGACTAGCGCTGGATGCCACAAGTTTCGGGTTCGAGTCCCAGCGGTGCCATGGATGTTTGTAGTGGTTCGGAATCCACTTTAAAATATAGGTCACGGTCTAATATGACTGTAGAGCGTTAGGTGTAGGGCTGACGACCCTACCCCGTAAAAAGTAAACATCTCCTGTCTCAAAATCTGCCAGTAGGCAGACGCCTTTGTCCCACCATAGAGTGACTGCGCCAATGATGATGAATAATTAACAAAATAAAATTTGTTATTGCACTTAGTTATTGTTAATTGTCTCAACTATTCATTATCAGCATTCTCTAGTTTGGATTATATTTATCCATTTTACTGCATTTCTTATTCATACATACCATTTGAATCATAAGATAAGACATTTTATTGCTAACATTTGAAAAGGCGTAATTCATTTTTTTACTGCAACAAGAAATAAATCAATTATTTCCCATCCTTTTTTAAGCGATAAATATATTCTCAGTAATTCTTTCCCAAGTATAACTGTAGATTTACTATTTTACAAAATTTAAATTATTTACGTAGTAGATCATGCAATTTCAGCATATTTAAATCTATTGGCAAGTCTTTGGAGCGAATCAGAGGGAGTAAATACTCAAAGGTACATGAACAAATTTAGAGTAATACAAATAATTTATACTCTTTTAACAAACCGTTGTATGACAAACAGAATTTGGAAGGAAATAAAACTTGTAAAGTCGTTGCATATCTACCAGCATAATATGAAAATATAAATAAACATTGTTGTGTTAAAAATATAAAGAAACATATTGATTTGTTAATTATTCACAATTAATAATTTCTTTTCAAATGTAAGTTTAAACTTCAATTTTTCTTTTAAAACTCACATATAAACAATGAAGCTGCTGCATAGAACAAAAGTCAAAGACAACATTTGCCAGTTTACATTATTAAATATTGATGCGATTAATTTTTTTATATTGAATGCTTGATTCACCTCAGTTATTCCATGTTTGTAGACACAATATCATCAAAAAAAGTGAACAGAGTGAACATGGACACATAAATATTTTCCATTGCCACAATGAACACTTATTTTGATAACTCAGATATTTCTGATTTCAAGCAGTTTAATAGAAATGTTTATTTTTAACTTAATATTAGTCCTGATCAAATACTGTATGCTAATAATGTACAATTATTTACAGCACTTTAATATTAGTTTTAAAATGCTTAGTTTAAAGGAGGTTAAGTATCTCAGAAATTATGATGCTAAAAATTAATTTATATTTTATAGCATATTATGTGACAATAATTACCAAGAAAACTTAGCAAAATTAAAAAAAAATAGCAGAAAATCAGACCTTTTTCATTATTTTTATACACATCACAGGGTTTACTATATCTCACATACTTACATAAGACCCAAAATCAGGGGCCTGAATGGTCGAGTGGCTAGTGCTCTGTATCACAGGTTTAGGGTTCGATTCCCGGCGGTGCCATGGATGTTTGTAGTGGTTCGGAATCCACTTTAAACTGTAGGTCCTGGTCTGTTAAGCCCTTGTGCGCAGAAGATGACTGTAGAGCGACAAACCAAACCCAAAATCAGTAACTGCTTCTTGGTTGTTGTAGCCTGTTAAATGAGAAATGTATATTTTAAAATTATCATTTATTTCAAAAAGTTTTAATAATATATTTAGTTGAAGATTATGCAATTCCATTTACTGTTCTTTAAGAGCATTTTAAAAATACAGGTTTCTAAGAAACTATTCAAAAAGAGACAAAAGGTTTCACAAAAACAATCAATGAATATCACTATTTTTTTAAACATTTTAAGTTTTTAAAATTAAGTGACATTTTATACCAACCAGTTAAGGATAATTATTTTGCACATGTGTATCAAATATGTTTGATGTGGTAGGTAATATTTTTTATAAATTTGTATAATAAATCAATACTCTTTATAACAAGATACAACACAAAGTGCATTGGTTGCTTTTCATTGTTTGTCAATAATAAAATGGCGATTGAAGTGAAGGCTCCATGAATAGATATGGCCAATAAAAATATTCTTAGAGTAGAGACTATAACAAACAGGTTTTTAGTCAGCAACAAAAATTGAATTTAATGTGCAGCCACTCTCCCCACGTTTTTCTATGTGAGAACAAGCTCTTTATATCTTTCGTTAATTTCGATCAATTGTATTTTAAGATTTAGACCTTGTTTTTTCTCAAACACATTAAAATGGATCATGAATGTTGCTAACAGAATATGACTAAAATGCGTAACATTAAATTAATATTCGTAAAATTGCCTAATTGGAAAATTCAGCAATTAAAATGAAGAATATAAGAAAATATATGAAGAAATCTATGTTAAATTTTACACATGCAAATGTTGAAAAACAAATTTACTCTGAAAATTCTTGTGAATAAAACTAGTAATAATGTGCAAATGTGTGTTTACTGCAAAGCATACATAAATTTAAACAGAAAAATTAAGAAATCAGAATTCATGAAGTAAAACAATTAATAAAGATTATAGAAAACACTGAAATTATATCTACACCAAATTACAATAAAATGCATTATAATTCTCAGCATGATACAATACAGAGTTGAAAAAAATTTGGGTATCACAAATGAATCTTTTAAAACCTGTTTAAAAATTGAGTTCACAAACATGTATAACATCAGGGGTGGAAAATCAAAAAATGATTTTCGTAGCAAGGCAAATTGCATTTTTATAGCAGCTTTCAATGGTTTCGTAGCAAGGCAATTTACATTTTTGTTGTAGCTTTTTCTCTCTCAATGGTTTCATAGCAGTATGTTTTTGAATTAACAGTTTTTCAGATTTCAAAACATATACTAAATAATTTATATATAATTTAGTAGTCGTATAATTGATATGAAATAAAATCGTATGATTTGTACAGCAATTGAATTAAACTCAATTATTTTGTATGACGTTCAAAATTCAATACGAAACTAATTTATTGATGTATTTATAAGAAAATAAATTAAAATTGAATGTTAAAATTTTTTATTTAAAGCACAGGTAATAAAATAATTTTTATTTAATGTACATTAATAAATGCATCCTTTATTGAATTGGACACATTTCAGTAATGGATGTATTCCTTAATATTTTTTATTTTTTAATGGTTAACAATTTTTCTTTATCCTTCTTGCAACTTTGAATATTTTGGAATTCTTAGCAATAAATATTTTTAATGGAAATATTGTACTACCTTCCAATGGATTGTATACAAAAATATGATTATTAAATTATTTAATAGACAAAATTTATTACATTTTTCTTTGAATTTTGTTTTGGCATGCTATTTTCACATTAAATATGTTATTTAAATAAAATACGAATTATTTTAAATAAATGGTAGTAAGAAATAAGATTCATTTAAAATTTAAAAGTATCAAATAATATAAGAATTTTGATTAAGAAAAAAAAAATGCTTATATGGTTACAATAAAAGTTACTTCTATTTGTATAAGCAAAATGGTGTTCTTTAGTTTTAAAATTAAATCTAAAATTATATGTATCCAATTTTACAAAAAATATAAAATGTAGCACAAAAAAACCGAATATGTCATGTATAAGTGGAATGAACAATAATTATGTATAGATAAATAATGGATAAATGTCATAAATATGTTTTTAAATATTATTTAACAAATATTATTTTTGAGAATTTCAATATTTCTAGATATAACATAGTTTATTTTCTGTAGAAAAAAATGTACTTAAGAATTCAGTTCAAGTAATAAATGGGAAATAAAGCATTGTTGTAATCCTTCAAATGACAGATTACAGCTAATATTTTAATTATTATAAAAAATAAAATTATTTTAAAATTTGGATATTATTTAACACGATAATAAATAAAAAAGGGACAAATAAAACATATTAGTTATAAAGGTAAGATTAAAAAATGTAACACTAAACTTAATAACACATTACGCGAATGACAATGCAATAATTACTCAAGGGAGAAAAATTAATATTATTCAGAAAAACTTGCAAAATTACATCACCCAGTTACAAAACTGGCTCACCAATTCGACAAATTAAACTTAATGTCGCAAAAAATGAAGCAATGTCATTCACCAGGAAAACTAACTATAATCCTCCTAATATTACTACTTATAATACTAACATTTCTGGTCTAAAGAACCTAAATACCTTTTTAATACTATTTTGTTTATAAAAGTGTTTTAAATTATTTAGAAATTGGAATTAAGCATAGCATGAACAAAAAGTATAAAATACAAGACTTAATAAAACTAATTTTGTTAAACATTGCCAATTATTCTTGCCA
>BPLQ01006550.1:0-268184 GCA_021605075.1 Caerostris darwini
TTTCATTCTTATGGTGTGATCAAAATAGTTGACTTTCAACATAGAAAGGGTTTACGAGATGCTGAAAAGTATTTTGTTATTGTGAATAAAACCATTTTTTTTCACTGCATGGAAATTACATGTAATCGACCATTGACAAGAATCTTTCAACCAATCATCCCAAAAGTGTTTTTGAATGCATCAAAATGAGTTTTGCACTATAGGCTATCAATGAACTAGATGATGTTCTGGTTATGAATATTTAATTCCCAAAAGTTTGGATATTCAAGTTGTAATTGATATGGGAGATAGAATTTTTATTATTGGTCAGAAGATTTTAATTTTCATGATTGTATGCTTATAATAAAGAACAAAAATAAATTGCCGTTGCAAGATGTGTATCATATATATATATATATATATATATGTTTTCTCTCGTATTATTGCTAATTTCCGTTTGTATGTGTATGGCAATCAAATAGTTACAAATTTTTTCTTTAAACCACAAATTTAGCGGAATATTTAGAACAATAATATTTTTTTAAATTTTTAATCGAGTAAAATAAGCATATATTTTTAATATATATTTTTAGTCTTATTTTCTACATAATTCAGTTCTTATGATGATATATACAGTATACATATAATATTATGAACTTTCTGTTATTTTTTTTCACGATTCTTATAAGATTTTTGTTTTCTTTTTACCATAAGAATTTTATAAATTATTCATTTAAGAACAAATAACATTTTTATTCCTTTAAGAGTTAGAATTAAAATGTTAAAAAATTAAAGTGGGAAAAATAATTTTCAAAATATGGAAATATATTTCAAAAACTTCTTAAATCGTTTCTTTTTGCAGCTGATTTTTCTGACTATCATTCTGTACTGTACTTTTGTGTCCAGCTGCTTCCTACTCAAAAAATCTATTCATTTGCATTCTAGATGTTGAGGAAATAAAAGTTCTATTAAAATTATTCATAGAAGATATGTGGCTTTAGCTTTATATGCGTAATATATGTTTTTAGCAATCTTAGAAATGCTTATTTTAATTAGTAAAATTCTAATAATTGCATATTTTAATATTGTTAAACTCCTGGTTTATTTGTATACTGATAAAAAAATACTATATGGACATTTTAGAATTATTAATCTTTTTCTGTATACATAAATAATTCTTTTTATTCCTATTTTGCAATTCATGAAACTATTTAAAATTAATAATCTGCGAATTGTACTCATTATTAACCACATATGAAAAATTGTACACTATTACTAATTAATTATTAATAAGGAAAATTATATACGTTAGTATTTTAAAATGTTAACATTAAAAATTAATAAATGTATAAAACATTTAATATTTTGCCCATACGCTTTTCAGAGTTTTTATTAGTAATTTTTTTTATCTGAATAATACATTTTATTATTTTGCATTTTGTTTTATAATAAATTGTAAGTGGCTAGATTTACTAAGCTTAATTACTGTTGGTTAACTGCTTAATAAATTTGCTTACTTTAAAGAAATGCAATAAAATACTATAAAGTATCGCAGAAAATTATTTTTTGCTGAATTAATTTGTAGCCGTTTCTATATTATTATTAGAGAGTTTCTAAAGATTTGCTAATTTTTATATTATTCCAATTCCTTCTATTAGCTCACACTCTCCCTATATATATCTTGTTCAAATTTTCAATCGTTCATAAAATACTTTTTATTCATAAACTCAAGTTCAAATACATTTTTTTGAACTCGTAATGGATGACACTTGATATTAATCAGGTTTTTCAAATATTAATTCAGTAATTAAATTTAATTAATTAATTTTAGTTTTTTTAGATTTAAGTTGCATATATCTACCAATAGATGGCGCCAGACAAACTTAAAAAAATAAATGAAAATTATTTATAAAGGACTTTCTGCAATATAGTGAAAAAAAAGTAGGTATTGACTTTAAATTTTTTTTTTTTATATTACTTGTTTTTCCTTTTCTTTCTATAGCAACTTTCCAATCCATTTCTTATAGATGTCCTTTTTGGACAATACATTATCTCTTCCTATGATGAGTTTTTGTTATGATTTAAAATTTAATAATGAAATATATTACTTAATTCTGCTAATTAAAATGAATGTATAAAATATGTAAATAAATCACTGACAATTTTGTTTATAGTAAGCATAATATTGGTTTCATTATTTTGTTATTATTTTTAGTACATCTTTTCAATACATAGAAAATCAAATGGAATAATTACACTTACTGTAACGATGATGCTTAATAAATGCGTTGGTCTTCTTAATGCATTTAACTTTATTTAAAGAAGCAACATTGTTGCAAGACATGATTTTTAACATTTCTATTGTTTATATGTGTTATTTTTCAAAAAAACTACTTAATCTGTCTACTGACCTTTTTGTTGATTATGAGTTTTCTGTGTCATTTCTTAAAAAATGAATTTTCTTTCAATATTTTTTCTCCATGATTGAGTTTTTATTACATATTAATATTTTTTTTTAACATGTACAATATACTTTTTGTAAATAAAATATTTCTGTTATACACAATGAAAAAAAATTAAGTTGAAATCAGTTTCTTTGAAAAATATAGACAGATATATAGTAAGTTTTAATACTTTCACTGTACAATTTTGCAAATAATTGAAACTATACATAAGTTTATTAAACTTAATACTGCATAATTATTTAATGAAACCATGTTATGTAAAAATTGTTCTGTATGTAACAAAATATATAAAAAAATTTTCATTCTTCAATTGTAATATTTTCATAACAAACATGCCCTTTAAGTTCAAAAATTGTCTAGAAGTTTTTTTTAAACGTACATATTCTATGGCATTCTTCTTTTTCCTTTTTATAAATAAAAACAAATAATAAAAAAAAAAAATTAAAGTCAATTCCTATTTATTTTTCACTATATTGCTGAAAGTTCGTTATAAATAATTTTCATTCATTTTTTAAGTTTTTCTGGAGCTATCTATTGGTAGATATATACAACTTAAATCTAAGAAAAAAAACTAAAATTAAGTAATTAACATTAATTGCTGAATTAATATTTGAAAAAACTGTATTAACATCCAGTGTTATCCACTGCAAGTTAAAAATAAAATTGTATTTGTACTCGAGTGGATGAATAAAAAGTACTTTATGAATGATTGAAAATTTGAACAAGATATATATAGGGAGAGTGTGAGCCAATAGAAGGAATTGAATAAAACATGATTATAAATTTCATTGATTATTATGTGTAATTGCAATAATTTATTCTTGGTAAAAAATTAATAATATAGATGAGCCACTAGATCTGGGCGATAAATTAATATATATATATTTTTTTCTTTCTAATGCAGCTGGCAAACACATAGACAGCTCGGTCTTGGATGCCTTAAGGCAAGCGCTACACAGACTTTACTCACTTTGCACTACCCGGGGGGGGGGGGCGTGCAACTTGAAGATAAGCCACGGACGCGGAGTAGCAATGCCCCCGCAACGCTTTATGATCCTATTAGACCGGGACCTACGGTTTAAAGTGGATTCCGAACCACTACAAACTTCCATGGCACCGCCGGGATTCGAACCCGAAACGCCACCCTCTCGGCCATTCAGGCCCCACAAATTAATATATATTAAAATATCTATTTAAGTTTCAACCCACATAATCGATTTTATTATTCTAAACTTAAAGAAATTAGGGGGCCTGAATGGCCGAGTGGCTAGCGCTCTGGCGCTCGGTACCGCAGGTTTCGAGTTCGAGTCCTGGCGGTGCCATGGATGTTTGTAGTGGTTTGGAATCCACTTTAAACCGTAGGTCCCGGTCTAATAGGATCGTAGAGCGTTGCGGGGGCATTTCTACTCCGCGTCCGTGATTTATCTTCAAGTTACACGCCCCCCTGGGTTACACGCCCTGGGTAGTGCAAAGTGAGTAAAGTCTGTGCAGTGCTTACTTTAAGGCATCCAAGACGTCCATGTCTAAGTGTTTGCCAGCTGCATTAAAAAGAAAAAAAACTTAAAGAAATTCCGATTAAGTATATCTATATTTTGCATCATTCGAGGTTACGCGATTTGGATGTCTACTATCGAAATACCGACATGGGAAATCGATTCAACTAATTCGAAGACATCCGGCGATTTCAAATATTCGATGTTTGTAAGCGCTTCTGCATGGGAACGTTAAAGCAAAATCCTCTGTTTCTACTTATTTCAGAAATCCAATAAGAAAAGTGTGTTATGTTATTTTTATAATTATTAGAGAGTTTTTGCATACCGTATTTTGGATGTCCGTTAGCTTTTTCTCCCTAGCGCGCATGGTCATAGGAAATTGCGCATGCGTATCTGTAATAATGTTTCCTATGAGCATGCGCTAGGAAGAAAAAGCTAACGGACATTCAAAATACGGTATGCAAAAACTCTCTATTATTATAAAATTTCCCGTTAAGTAAATGTTACTTGTAGAATTCCTTAAAAGTTTGTTGGTGCAATGGTATTATTATTTAAAATAGCTTAACATTCTAAACTGTGAAGATGTCATTTTAAATTCATCCAATTTTTAAAAACTCTTGTAAAGAAGAATGCTTGGAAAAGCATTGCTTAACTGCTTTCCTGCAATCTTGCTTGACTGCCTTGGTTTTAGGACATTCCACCAGAATGTAAGTCGATAGCTAAATGTTGGTTTTGGCGTCAGAATGGCGATCGCCAAACGGTGATAAATACTTCAAATTATGCCGTTATTCAGTTTTTTTTAAGGCAAAATAAAAATTTTATTTAATGATTTATTTTATTTTTTGTCATTTTGAAATTATTTTAATCAAATGTTTCTTGCTCTTAGGTACTTAAACTTTGTAGTATTTGTGTGATCTATTTTTGTTTATTGATGTTTTCCCTTTTTCGTATAATGTAATTTCGTAATAATGTACAATTACATTATAAACAAAATGAGAAGTTGCTATATTCCTTTTATTTAAAAAATAATTTTGAATTTAAGCTAAAACGTGAAAGTTTTAAACTAGTAATAATGTAGAAAAAACCCTTTTACCCAACTTTCTTAATCAAAAATACGTTTAACGTTTAGTAACTAAAAGAGATTCTTATTTTACTTTATTAAGCCTTCAGTAAAATTTAATTAAAAATTTTATTAGATTTTACTCACAGTAATGTTTCTGAATGTAAATTATCTGCTAGCTTTGTAAAAATATAAATTTGAGTTTTATAAATTCGTACTTATATATTGCCGTCTGGAAAATAATAATCTTTTTGCCTGTTAAGTTTGAAATACAACTAAATAATTCCTTAATATTATATATTGATTTATTCTCATGTATTGTCTTTTTCATTGAAGGAACATTCATCATAATATTTACAATCTGTTAAATTTGAAAGCTTAATTAAGCTTGAAAGAATTAAAGAGGGAGGGGATTTAAATATTGACAACCTTAATAATCCTTTTAATAAGCTCAATAGTGGTTATCACCTCATCATCAACAGTTTCCTTCATGCACTAAAATTTAATATATTGTCTAATATATATTTCGCTTAGTTGTTGCACACGAAAAAGATGAGACTTCATTTTGAATATCCCAGGAAAAATCAAATAAATGCACCTAGTTATTTAGCACTAAATGAAATCTAAATTACATGTTTCTCAATGAAATAAGCATAATCAAGATGGAAAAAGGAAAAATATAAAAAATGTGATAAAAATGTAATAAATGTTTTGAAAAATGGGTACTTACATATTAACGCCACCTTAGCTACAGTTGCGCCAATAAAGAGCAATCTTGTTGTTCGCACGCGTACGCAGTTATCTTTTGAACGCCAACCGCAGCTACAGATTTGGAGGTTTTTAAGGGCGCCAATCTACACTTTATTGTAGCTGTTAGATTGGCGCCACTTAAAAACCGCCAAATCTGTACCGAAAAATGTAATAATTTAGTGTCAAAGAAATCAAACTGAAAGGTCACGTTAACTAAAATGAACATAATTACTACTAGAAAATGATCGTTGAAAATTACTTCTTAAATCAATTTGGTGGTCGGGAGTACTCAGAAACTCCAGTTTTGCCATTTAAGATTCAAAAACAAATTCCGTATTCGAAATTTTAAATCTATATAAAATAATTATATATCATTATAATCGTTATATTAGATGGACGATATAGTGATTTAAAAAATTAAAGCCATACTACATACACACACACACAGTAAGCTATACTCCATACATACCCACACACAGTAAGCTATACTACATACATACCCACACACAAGTAATTATATATATAATGTGATATATATTTAAAAATGTTATGAATAGCAAACTACTAAATTAAATTTTCTGGTAATATAATAATATCAAACTCAAAAATATAACATATTTTGCTGTGTGTGTGTATGTTGTATGGCTGGACAATTTTTAAATTTTTTAAATCTCTATATCGTCCAGATAATATAACGATATATCGATTAATTGGGTTATCTAACATATATGTGACCAAAATAAATGTATAGACAGTGGTTAAATCATTTAATACATCATTCTGAAATGGACAAATATTTTTCATTCTTGAAGGCCTATTGAGGGAATATAAATTATTACTTTTCTCATTTTGATTGTTTTTTCAATTTTATAATTGTAATTTTCTCTGTTAGAAATAGCATCTAAATTGAAAAAAAAAATTCTTTTTTACAGCTAAAAATTTATTAAGCTAAAGACAATTTGGTATTATTCAATAGTACTTAAATTTTGTATTACAATATCATTAAAGGGAAAAATAAACAAATTAATGCTTACTATTTGTACATCAATATATAATATCAAATTAAGAATTATTTAATTGTAATACTGCAGTTAGTCTGATATTGAAACATTAATATAAATAATAAATTTATCATACTATTTGGTTTGAAATTTAATAAGATTAAATAATTCACTATGGGAATTTTAAAATAAATGAAAGCCTTAAATGCTGATATGTAAAGGAATTAATCTACATGATAGATTTTTTTTTTACTGCAAAAGTACACTGAATATTTAATTCAACTTATTTTTTAACTTTACTTTATCTTTCGGTATAGATTCCCAAATGTTCGTACATGATCATTTGTTAATGATATCGCATATGGACATCGATTGATCAGCACCATGAACTTCTTTCTTGAATAATAGTAACATCGATTTCGTCAATTTCTTTGAATTTAATATATATAAGTAATTTTATACGCCTTAATTTAGAATTCCACATTTCATAATTAGTCATTATAATCATAGAATTGCCACCATCTTTGCATTATACATTATGGATGTATAGTTATAGTTCCTTTACATAAATGAATGAGCTGTTAGTACAATGTATCCAATACACATCAACGATACAATACATAACAACACGAGGACTGCCATGGCTGAATTTAGCAGTTTGGGTTAATTTTTAAAGCTGCCGGTTGAAAATAAATATTTTTTAGCCAATCGCTTTTTGGTTAATGTTTCTTAAATTTAACATAAAATATATACATATCAAAATTAATATAATATAAATAAATAAATATCAAAACAATATAATGTATTTAATATGAATATTTTATTATAAAATATACAACTATGATAATTATTTAGTTTGTTTTTTTATGTTATTCGTAATTGCATTTTTTTTTTTTTTGGAAGATTAATTTAGTCAGTGTAACTAATTTTGTTGAGATTAAAGTAAACTTATTTTTTTGTACAAAAACAAACAAAAAAATATTATTCAAAAAGAAAACCAAGTTTATCTTACTAATTTTTTAAAACTTATTTGGCATGATTAATACCTCGCATTGTGCATTTTTGCCTAACAAGTACCGTTAAATTAGTAATATTTTACGTATGAACCTTTTTTTTTTCTCTTAGTCTTATTCATTTTCAAAAAATTTTAAAACACATAAACACTAATAAAAATAATAATTAAAAATAACAATAAAATGAATCTAATTTTTACCTCGTTAAATTTCTAAGTGTGATAGAGAAAAGTAACGTAAAGAAGGACAATTTATTAATTTTTGGATATTTTTAATTTTAAGAAAACTACTAAATAAAGATTTGAGTTTTTAAAGGCATTTATTTTTTTCTAATAAAGTATTAAATATAAAATTTAATTTTTTTTATGTTCTGAATTTTTTTTTTAAATGTTGAAAAAAGTCAGAATTGTGAAAAATACTTTTATTTTACAATTTTCATTGACTGAATAAGCATTGCTTTGTAACACTAGCTGAATAAGCATTGTTATAAAAAAATAAATAAAAATAACTTTTTATCACATTTTTTTAAAAAATTTTTCTTTCGCATTTATTTGAAGGACACGCAAAGGACAAAGAAATTTAGGGAATTAAATATGAAAATAATAGAGAAATAGTAAAATGATTTTCCTAACATGTGAGAGAACATGTAATAAAAGCTATTTCTGTCATAAATAACTTTCAAAAGCAAATTTAAGAGGACAAATGAAGCTTAATGAATGATTAATAAAGGACAATGAAGTTTAAATAAATTATTAATATAACGTTGAAATAAATATTTGTACATTTAAAATAAAAAGTTTATATAAAATAATTGATACTACTTGAAATAGGTCTATTTTAATATTTGGTTAATTTTGCTCAAATTTTACCTCATCAATAGATACAAACTCTCACATTTTCCATCTAGGGAGAAAAATAAAGAAATGGATGATAAAGGAACACATTAAAGGTACGAGAAAAATTTCTAATATCTCAGAAAGGCAGCAATTATAGGATTTCAACAATGTTTTAGTCGTTTGATATTATTTACTTTTTTGACATCTTTTACGAAAAACTATTATAAAATAATGAGAACTTTTCATATTATCATATTTTATAATTTTTTTTTATCACTTTTCATTATATAATTTACAATAATTCAATTTTTGTATAGAAACTAAACAAATATTAAATTAATGCAAATTATATAATTGAGAAGAAATTTATTTGTAAAAAAAATAAACTTTAACATGCTCTTTGTCCATATACGATTAATTTCTCAAAAAATTCTAATGTACATAAATTCATGAAAGAGTTAGAATAAAATGTGTGTGTTTTTTTTAATCGAAATAAAAAATGGCAAATAAAATGTATAAAATATAGATAAATAGAGGGAATAAAATCTCAAAAACTCATTTTAAAAACTCAAGAATTGATCGAAGAGATTTACGAAGATTATACAACATCTCAAGATGAAATTGATATCTTTAAAATGAACTCCAGTAAATAGAAAAAAAATTGGACCTGAATGAGAGAGTAAAGTCTTACAGAAATCCTCATTTTTTTACTTATGTGCATTAATGTACAATTTTGAAACATAGATCAGTGAAAAAGATTAAAGATACTATTGATATTAAATCTTTTATGTAAAACCTATTTTTTATCAATAAAAATATATTACTGTGTATTATGTTATTGATAACAATTGAATACTATATATCATTTCATATATATATAATATGAAGTAACAACCATAAATTTCTACAAATCGTAATTCCCTAAAGCATTAAAGATTCTCCAAATTGTTCAAGAAAAATGTTATCTCAATAATTAATTTTTTCTCACTAATATTACTGTGCCCAAAAATTAAGACCAATTTCCAATTTAAAATTCACGGGCTTATGGAATTTCAATTTTTTTTTTTTTTAGTTTGCTGGCCCTGTCATTGACACGTGTGGCAAATTTGACGTCAAAATTTTCATTAGTATTTTAGTTACACTTGGCTTTGTGAGACGATAAAACTGATTCCGGCGATTTTTGAATTATCTGAATTAATTGAGCAAAGACCTTGCATTAAATTTTATTTGCGGAAACGTATAGAATGTTGTAGAAGGCATTCGGTTAGCATTTCTATATCGAAAAAAAAAATAGGTTTACAAGTGGTATAAACAGTTCACAAAAGGCAGAGAATGCGTTGAAGAAGAAGAGCCCTCTGATCGACCATCAACCTCAACCGACGAAGCTCACGTCCAAAAAATTAAGATTCGGCGCTTGCAAACCTTGCTGATGATGTTGGAATTTCAAAAGTATCTGTCAATTCCATTTCTCGATTGGTACCGAAAACAATGAATGCGCAAGCTCACACTGCACTGATTCTTCGGGACTTTTTCGCCTAAAATGAAACCCATATCTCTCCACAACCACCGTATTTACACCGTTCGAATTAAACTCAACAGACCACTTCGGGGACCCCGTTTTGAGACGATTGAAGAGATTCAACGTGAATCGCCGCGAGCTTTGAAGACCATCCCGGCCTACGACTTTGTAGCATGCATTGAGGATTGGAAAAAAAAATTATCATAAATGCTTCAAAGTAATTGCCTCCGGACAACGGAGGCAATTACTTTGAAGGCGATGAATAATAAATAAAGAATTTTTGAAAAATAAAATAATTAATCTTACTTTTTGGGCACAGTAGCAGTAAAACAGTTCGAAAGAAACGAATTTTATGTATGCATTTAAAAACATATTAATTGCTTGTTTCATGAAACGCGAAGCCAACCTACTTTTGTTTGTGTTTCCAATAAACTATGACAAAGAAATTATACACAAACACACACAAACATGTATGTTATAATGTTTTTTTTTTAATATAGTTTCTTGGAAACGCAAAAAAATAAGTTAGCTTAAGTTGGCCTCATGAAGCAAGCAATTAATAAATTTTTAAATAATTCTTCAAATTTATCTTTACCCCATTTTTCTTTCGAGAATCAACATACAACATTATTATACAAATATTTATTTTCCAACATTCTGTATCAGTCAACAAATCTGGACTAGAGTAAAGTCAATTTATAATCAGGAAATACATTTTTTTCTTTGGTGTATTTTTGTTCTTGAATAATCAAGAATGGACAGACAATCGGAGTCAAAACCATATTGAACAGTGAGACAATGTGACAGACTTTTAACGATTAAAAATGCTTTTTTTTATGCATTGTATTACATCAAACTTTGTTGATTTCTATTAATTTGCAATAATACTTCTTGATCTTCAATTGATTTGGTTCTATTTTGTTTCTATATATAATAATTCTTTAATTAAATAATGTTATAGTGGTTCGGATCGAGCAAGCCACAAATTCGGCTCCAGATTGTGATGTTCAATTTGGACTAATAGATTGTAACTGGGTGTGGTTGGATTGAGCGACGTGAGACACAGATTGGAAAAACTCGGCTACAAACAAGGTGTGCGAAATATACTTTCTCTCGGGGGGAGAGTTTGTAGATCATTTCTTCTGGACGACACAGAATGCGTTGGAAGAAGCATGGCTAAACGTGGGGCTCCAAATTGTAGTGGTGTCAAGCGAGCCTTAAGTTCGGCGCCAGATTCTAATGTGCAGGTTGGACAGTCAGGCTGTAATTGCATAGGACTGGGTTGAGGTACTTGAGGCACAGGTTTAAAATCTCATAGCTTTATTGACACACTGACCAACATCCCATATATAGAATTAGAAACATACGATATTTAATACATTTAAAGACAGATAATTATTGATTCGTGGAAAGACTACTTCAAAGCCGAAAACCCGAAACACGGATACGCGCAGGAATACGCACTTCCTTTCCAGGTAAGAGTCCATAGGCCAGCTATTGCACTGGAATGCGATAAATATATTTCCTCTCTTATAAACTTCCCTCTTATTATAAACTAAACATTTCTCAGTGAGAGAGCAGGTTACCCTGTACTTCCTCTCATATGTGAGTTTTGAGGCCGATTAACCATTTCTTCTGAACGCCACAAGGGGCGCTCTTGCCAATATGTAGGACGAAGCACGGTATAATGTATAATTTCTAAAGAAAGTATTGTTTTTAGGTATACATGATATTTCAAATGCTTATATTTTTTACTTAATTTAATAAGTGTACATTATTGTTTTTGACATGTTCACCGAAAGCTAATTTTATATTTATTATTTCATGAACATCTGGCACTGATTAAAAAAAGATCTAATTTAATATATATAGATTCAGTTCCGAGATTATGTATTTTTTGCATCTTAATGTAATTTAATTATATTCTTATTTTGTACGTGTTATACATATGAAAGAATTACTAATTAATTAATTATCAATAATCTAAAACGTTTTATAGAAGAATTTGGATTCGTAAACAATTAGAAGCTTTGAAAACATATATTGCATTTACGGTTATTTCACATATGATTTGCTGTGTATAATGTGTTATTCAATATTACAGAAAATGTGATTTTTTTTTAACTTTTGAAACTCCTTTTGAATTATAACGTTGTTTAATTCGAAAGATAATAAATTTATAGAAATTATAATTTTCTCAGTACAGGGTTTTATATCTTTTAAATACTTATAGGCAAAATATTTATATATATATATATATATATATATATATATATATATATAAATATTTTGAAGATATTAAATTGAAATTTTTAAAATATACATGCAGCATGTTTAAAATCAAATGCGATTAGCTTTATCTCACCACATTCTTTAATAAATACATAACCAAATCGCAATATTATTTGAATTATTATTAAGTATATAAAGAATAGAAAATTCTGTAGCGTTAAAAGCATTGTTTGCACAAATTGTGTATGTAACTGAATTTCGCTTTGTTTGCTTATACACATAAAATGTAAACAATTAAATCAAATAAACTTAACAATGCTATATTCTGTTAAATATATATAAAAAGATAGAATAGTTAGAATAACAGAACTGATAGTTTATTATAACTGAAATTTAGTAAAATTAGTTTTGTTTATAATATTGAAAATTCAGGAGAAAGGCCTACTTTTCATTTAAACAACATAGATTTCTATATTTATCAAAAATGATTAAAATTACATATTGAAATCTATGATAAGATTTTATCTTTCGAAATATTGCTTTACTAAATTCTTTTCTAAATTTTTCTCTCTGATAAATGATAGCTATTATTATTATTATGATCATTCTGCAAATATCAGATATAAAAAAATATACAGAGAACACCAAACATTTTTAGTTCACATCATGTTTATCGGTTATGGCTGTTTGATGTTTCTCTCATCATTTATTGCTCTGATTATAGCATCGTTGTTTTATATCTGTGATACATAAAACCAAATCCCTATTATAAATCAAGCCTTTGATATTTATTTCTTATGGGAACTAAACAAGATATTTATTATCTAGTTCGCAAACATGGTTTAAAAAACGCCTATGAACACCTTTTTAATGTCCTCTTAATGGATAAACTCAATTATTGTAAATCATAATGTATTCCTAAAAATAATAATCAAAACGAAATTAAAATTAGTCTATAAATTATTTGATTATGAATATTAAAAACTATTATTTTTTTATTAAAGTAAATTTTGAATGTGTTGTACAATAAATTTACTATCAAATACTTAAATGGCTTGCACAAACTTCGAGATAAATTTAAAAATTTAGAAAAATATGATATTAAATCTATAAATTATTTCCATACACAAGTTAATTTTAAAACTGTAAAACATTTGCATATTCTAAATAAGTATTTTAAAAAGTGATAATATTTCAATTCCTTGGTTTCTGGAAAAAAAAACAGTTATATTTATAAATATAATGAAAATATTTGATGTAATATATCCATGATTCTTTGCGTAATAGAATTATATATAAATTAAATTTTTTCTTATTATTTTATATATGGTATTACTATTATTATGTTTTAATTCATATTACTATTTCACAATTTAAATTTCTGTAGAAAAGTTAATTTTTATAAAAATACCATGGAAATTTTTAATGTAATATATCAGTAATTATTTACATAATACATTTATATGAATTACACTTTATCTTACTATTTAGTATAATATATTATTGTTATATGTTATTTCATATTGGTATTTCACACTTTAAATTATTTCCTTAAACAAGTTAATTTTTAGACTTGTAAAATATTTGCTAATTCTATATAAGTATTTTAAAAAATTGATACTATTTTATCCCTTGCTATCTCATGAAAAAATATTTATAAAACGACCATGAAATTATTTAATGAAATATATTGCTGATTCTTTGCATAATACAATTATCTGCACTACAATTTTTCTTTTTATTTAATATATGATATTACTATTGTTATTTCATAATATTTCATATAGCTCATAATTTATCTTTTTATCCATTTGTGTAGAAATATTTATATGATACATCGTTTCTGAGATTTTTTTCTCTTTAGCTTCTCAATTAATTTATTTACATTAACCTAAAAATGTGCTTTGTTTAAAATTTTAAATTTCCTAAACCAATAACGATGTTGTTACAAAGAGAATAGTTGATTTAATATCTGTATTTAAAAGACAGTTAAGTATCATTATAAATTAATTATAATTATAACTGAAATTATAACTAATTATAACTAATTAATCAAATTATAATTAATTACAACTCACATTTTTAAGTTAATTACATTAACCTAAAACTATGATTTTTTTAAATTTTAATTTTGTTAAACCGATAACAATGTTCTTAGAGAGAGGATAGTTAATTTAATATCATTATTTAAAAGATAGTTAAGTATCATTATAAACAAGGCAGTTAATTAGTCAAATAATAAACTACACTTTCAATAAAAAAGTACAAAATTTTAATATAATAAATATTTAAATATAATTTAAAATACATTTTTTTAGAAAGTTATATTTTTCAATGTTTATTTTTTTTAGTTTGTCACATAACATCTTTAATTTTTAAATAGCTTTATCATTAGGTGTAGAAAATTATAAATATATTATAATGTTATATATATATATTAGATTAATTCTAATATATATTTGCCCTGCACCAGACACTGTTTAGGCTTCATTTTCTTTAAATAAATTTCTAATTAAAATTTAGTTTTTATTGAATATTTCAACTATTTCATTTTTTTATGAACAGTGTTTTATGGTTCCGAGGTTCATAGTTACACTTCTCCTTATTTCAATACTTTATATTTTATACTCAATATATCACTTTTTTTAGTCATACTGTTTGACTATTTTCATTTAAAGCCACTATGGCTTGCCTCAAGGGAAGAATACACTAGAAACTTAGATTTCGATTTATGTAAATTTTTTTTTGTTAGAAAAATAAAAGTCTTTGTTTGCTGTTGAATGCATCTTGTGTTTGTTGGAGAAAGTCAAACTTTAAATACGTCTCTTCACAGACAACTTTTATTTACAGACAGAACAATAGCGAAAGCCTCTGTATTTTTAGAGACTTGTTTACAGTACTAAAAATAAACTCTCGTAAATATATTCTTCTAAGACCAGCGACAGTGTTATATTACTATGGTAAATTTCTGGCATTTTTATGTATGAAGTTGTAAAAAAAATATTTTAGAAAATTTAATTTTGTGTAAATTTTAAATATATTTAAGTATTTTTAAATTATAGATGTTATATAATTATTGTCTGTTACCTGTATTGTTAAATGTTATATTTTATTTTATAGTGCATATTTTTACACAGAGGCACATTTAGTGCTGTCTTCATTTACACTAAAGCGGCAGCGATGCAGTTTTATTTTACCCTAGGTGGCACCATATACTGCATGAAACACTGCTGCCATCCCAATTTCAAACAAGTAATATAAAAAAAAAATTTAGAGTCAATTCCTACTTTTTTTTCACTCTATTGCAGCAAGTCCTTTATAAATAATTTTCATTCATTTTTTAAGTTTATCTGGCGCCATCTATTGGTAGATACATGCAACTTAAATCTAAAAAAAACTGAAATTAATTAATTTAATTTAATTACTGAATTAATATTGGAAAAAACTGTATTAACATCAAGTAAGTCATCCACTACAAGATCAAATGCATTTTTTAAAACTTGAGTGGATGAAAAACAAGTATTTTATTAACGATTGACAATTTGAACAAGATATAGGGAGAGAGTGAACTAATAATAGGAATTGAAAAAAAAGCACTAAAAACAGTAACAACTTGGTAGCTTGCCCTTTTTCTTCTAGTCCTTCTGCTCAATAGGCACATATGTAATTTTAATTGACGTATTGATAGATATAATATTTTCGATTTTTAGGGGTAATGTATCCTTTCATTTATGAGCATGGGAAATTCTGGCGTATGATTGGCATTTTCTGCATCTGTGTTCAGCCTAACCTAATTCCTCCTTAGATATTAAAATGCACAAGCCATTCCAACGAAAAATTAAAATTAAACTTAAAATTAAAAACTCCAAAATTAAAATTAAACCATTGTGTTTCAAAATACAATGATTAAAAGTTTAAAATAATTTTTGAAATTAAGTAAGCAAGTAAGTAAGTAATGTTTTAAATGTAATTTGTAATTTACAACGTTTATATGTGGCATATATAAAAGAACACGAGGTTCACCGATGCACATTACAAACACTCTAAATATATAAAAATCTAATCAAATAAACTGTGAAATATGAATGAAATCTCTAAAAAAAAGTTTCATTAAACCATATGACACAGAAAAAAAAAATATTTTTATATAATATTATTTACATCCTTATAATCTTTAAAAACAAACTGTTAGAAAAATAACAAAGAATCCATAAGTGAAAAAATGAGCAACATTTTGGTAGTTTGACCCTTTTTCGTCTTGACCTTCTGCTCAATAGACAGATATGTAATTTTAATTGATAAAAAATTTACTATTTTTATTTGTGCCATACATAAAACATACACGAGTTTCACCGATGTACATTAAAAACATAATAAATATACAAAAATCTAATCAAATAAACTTTAAAATATGAATTATATTTCCAAAAAGTTACATCAATCAATAGAAAAAAATATGTATTTTTGTAAAATTTTATTTACATCCTTACATTCTTTAAAAAAGACCTGTTCGAAAGATAATATCAAATCCATAGGTGAAAATTAATTTGAAAAAACAAGGTAATTTTTCAACTCCAATTATTGTTTTTTTGCTTCAAGCACTAAAGGTAAAACGAAGAGATAAATGAAAATGGCGTCGTTGAAAGGCTGAAAGAATTCGAAACGTTTGCTGTTAATTTTTCTTCTTTTTTTCTTTGATACTTTGTTACTTTTAAGCATTACATTTTCTTTAAACCTGATCTAGTATGAAAAAGAGACCCATTTTTCAGAGGACATACTATTTTCTGGTAAAAATGTCAAATTTGTTATATTTGTAAGGAAATCGATTTTTATGGAAAATTTATCCTTTCATTTATGGACACAAGAAATTCTAGCATTAGATTGTCTTTTACTGCACAGTATTCAACCTAACCGAATTCCCTTCTTAAAATATCAAAATGCCCAAGTCAGAGAAAAAGGATACATAATAAAAATTAATAAGAATTAAAATTAAAACATTGTGTCTCAAAATACAATGATTAAAGTTTCATATTTTAAAACAATTTTTAAAATTAAGTAATTAAATAAGTAAGTAATGTTTTAAATGTCATTTCAATTACACACAGACACACATATATTTGTATATATATATATGTGTGTGTGTATATATATATGTGTGTATATATATATATATTACTATTATATTATGGTTGTAATTAAATTTAACTACATGAACTTAAAAATCTGATTTACATTCGTATACCTTATTATGCTTTACCTTACGCCTGTTTAATGTAAATTGTTCTCAAAAATGCACTATTAAATTGCTTTCGTAATATGTAATGAGTAATTATTACTTTATTTAATAAATTGTGTATCAAAGAAAAAATCAAGTACATTAATCACTTTATACTTTATTTTAAATCTTTAATTACGATGAATACTTCATTTAAACGTTTGAAACCATGATCTAAATACTTAGCTTCTCAGACTCTTATATACGAAATTCGTAGCCAAAAAAAAAAAAAAAAAAAATGAAAACAATCTTGGTTTAGCACAAATAATTTTCCAATACAAAATGTAAACTATTAATTCGTCATAGTTTTTATCATCAATATGAAGTTTCCTTTTTCCTAGTATATCCTAGTATCCTTTTTCCTAGTATTTTTTGCAAGGATAAAATGACGTTCCACATAAAATGTTTTACATTATGATTCCTAAGTTATTATTATTCCTCCTTATTAGGGTTATTATCTTAAGGTATACATGGGCTTTGCGCAGAAGGTTGTATGCTTGAACTAAATTTACTGCTTCTTATGAGGTTGCATTAGCTTGATTTTCATCGACTATAAGTCTAGCATTCATCAATTTACGAGATTATCAATAAAACACTGGGCAAGTTATCTGCGGGCAATTTAATTCTAGATAAAATACATCAATGTTCCCTTTTACAAGTCTTTATTAATAAATTTGGAATTATCTTGAATTTTACAATGTGTTTTTTTTATTATTTAATATGAATAAAAAGATCAAAACGCATTACAGTAACATACATTTATTATTTTTTTAAATTTAGTTCTTTTTTATCCATCATAATAGTTAAAATAAAGTTTTAAAATTTAAACAAATTTAAAAAAAAATTTTTCTAGCATTAACTTGGTCAGCATTAAAAGAAGCAAAAAGACTTTATAATCTCTTATTTGGTACATTATCAGCCACTATTAATGTAAAAAAACAATACTCCATGATATAAATATATATGAATATATAAATCGAATTATGTAAAATAAATATATAGTCAAAATATATAAGAATAGAAATATTCATTAAAAAATTAAATTTTAAAAATTTTGATATGAAATATTTTTTCCAAGTTTAAATTCATTTAAATAATAAGTACATATCATTTAAATAGTCACACATTTACAAATTATTGCAATTAGCATTATTTTTAAAAACACATAAGGGCTGTTTTGTGCATTTCGGCCTTTCAAATCCATTATTTGGCCTATAAGCTATCTGTATAAACCCTTGTTTCCTGCATCTTTGCTCAACACTGTTTATACGAAGATGATATGACTATCCAGTTTCAAAATCGAATTTTTATTATTCTATTACACGTTATTTTAAATTTCCTAAATAATTTTAGATTTCTTTAAATATCTTGCAAATGTATACATTAATTAAATAATTTAGACCTGAAATACAAATTAAATATTCTCGTTTATTCTCCCAGAAAATAATTTGTGTACCTCAAAATTTCTTAAGTTTCTTTTATACTTAATATACACTACCGGCCATTAAAATTGCTACTCCAGGAAGAAATTCAGATAACAGAATGATATTTATTGTACAAATATATTATGCTGAAAATAACAATTGTTTAAATTTTCAAGAAATTTGGGTGCATAAATCCTGAGAAATCAGTATCCACTACAAGCATCTCTGGCAGTAATAACAGCACTTATACGCCTGGGCATTGAGTCAAACAGAGATTGGATGGCGTGTACAGGCACATATATACATGCAGCTTCAACATGTTGCCACAGCTCAGCAACTGGAGTATGGTGAAGAGCCAGTTGCTCTGCAACCATGGACCAGACGCTTTCTATTGGCGAGAGATCTGGTGAATGTGCAGGACAGGACAACATCCAAACACTTTCCGTATCAAGGAAGGTCCGTACAATACCGGCAACATGAGGTCGTGCATTATCCTGCTGAAACATAGGGTTTCGCAGGGCTCGAATAAAGGGTAGAGCCACGGGTCGTAACACTACAGAAATGTAACGTGTACTGTTCATAGTACGGCCAATGTGAACAAGAGGTGACGGAGACGTGTATCTAATAGCATCCCATACCATCAAGCTAGGTGATGGGCCAGTATGACGATGACGAATGCACGCTGCCAATGTGCGTTCACCACGATGCCGCCAAACACGGATGTGACTACCTTGATGATGTAAACAGAACCTGGATTCATCTGAAAAAATGATGTCTCTAAATTCGTGCGCCCAGGTTCGTCATTGATTACACCATTGAAAACGCTCCTGTCTGTCATGCAGCGTCAAGGTCTCCGAACTCCATGCTGTTGCAAAAGTCGTCGAACTGTTCGTGCAGACACTTGTTGTCTGGCAAACGACCCCAGTTCTTGACTCAGGGCTCGTGACGTGTCTGCACGATCCATTAAGTTCCATGACGGTAACATGCCTGTTTTCTTTGCTGCTAGTGATAAAGGGACGTTTAGAACCAGGATGACTTTCCTTATTATCGTTCTGAGCCTATAAATTCTATATTCTGCTAACAGTCATTGGAACAGCGATACGATAAACCTCAATCCCGGTACGCTACAATTCGACCTTTATCAAAGTCAGAAACGTGCTGGTACGCATTTTTGCTTCTTACACGAGGCATCGCAACGACTTTTCACCAGGCAACAATGTTCAAATGCAATTTGTGCAATTTGTATTTTGGTGTAGATTATAATCGGATCATTGAGTGCCAGTGCCAGGGACAGTGATGTTAACAGGCCTTTGCTTTACAAATGCACATACGCACATATTGTTTGATGTTATGAAGTGTTATTTTTATTAGAAAGACACCTTAACGGATCAGCCATGGGGTGATAGGATCCTGCAACTGCTTGCAATATCCCTTCTGACACATCATCTTGGAAAACATTTTCAACAAAATATTGCAACTCTAACATTTTGATTGACTATCTGCGAACTCTTGATGGCTTTTACCATTCTGACTAATTTCATATGAGCATGTATAAAGCGTGATAGACTATCATATTCGAACCCATGAAAATAACAAAATTTAATAGCAATAATTGAGAACCTACCTACCTATATGATTAAAAATCTTTATTATTTTATCTGTATACGTATATAAGCATGCTTTGCCCCCAGGAAAAGTTTCCACCATTAAATATTTGATCGTTAAATGCTCAATAGCTGCTAGCCATTGATGGGACCAACAGCTATGAAGTTTTATTTCTTTTTATTACTTTTATGTGGACTTTACCTAGATTTATTTTTAGCAAAGCTGCCAATTTATACATGTTGCCTTTTTGCAAAAGATGTCATAGTAATATAGTTATAATTCCCAGGCATTTATAAACATTTACGAACGTTTCTGAAATTACAGTTAAATCAAATGCTCTTTTTTATATGAAGAATCTTGAAATATACTTTATAAAAAATTCGAATGATTTAAAAAAAATATTTATAAACATGTTTTCTTTTTTCCCTATTTTTTAATACTGAAAGATAAAAACGCCTAACTTAAGTCTTTCTTTTTCTTATTTCCAATGTAGCTTAGAAACTACAACACTTAACATTCTATTTTTTTCTCTGATGTTATTCTTTGAGAATATGTCTAATCAAAAAATTTAATGAATAAGTTCACATCAGTTTTTTTTTAATTGAACTGAAACCATTTTTTGCCTTGATTGCTTGAATTTAAAAAAATCATTAATTTTAAGTTTATTGCAAAAAAAATAATTAATTTAAATTGTTTCATAGATTCAATGTTTGAAGTTTATGCAATTTTCATTTTTTATATATGTTTCTTTCAAATATTCTGTTATATAAATGAATTTATATTTTACTTTCAAATATGCTGTTTATAAATGTCTATTCAAAATAAATATTTCTTTGACAGAACAAAATTATTGATCTTTATCTGAAATTATTTATCATTCTTTTCTACTTTCACCATTTTTTCCGACTTCAAAATTTACCAAAACAAATGACGAACTTTTGAAAACCTTTAATTAATTTCTATATCAGTTTTTGTTAAAAATAGATAATACGAAATCCTAAAAATAAAGTGTTTGAAAAATTTAAGATGATATTCATGAATACTTTAATTCTATTGATAAAGACTGAAAACATTTGATTTTCCGCAGTTAGTGTGAAAAGAGGAAATAGTTGAAAGACCAGCATTGTGGGTAAAGTATGATCTCTGTTCTAGGAAACTAGCTAGTCCCAAATATTCCACTTTCCTCAATAAAATAACTTTTAGAAAGCTATATTATAGCTATGCGGGGTCAATGATGTAAAGGTTGTTTATTTTAAATAGCGGGATGGTAGATTATTCTATTCCTTGAATGTGACAATTTCATTGTGATTTTCTGGTTGAATCCAAAAGGGATACTACTTTATTGACTTGACAATGCTATCTAGTGAAATGTAAAACGAGGGGTATAAACATATATATACAGGGGATATCAAAGTAATGGAAAACCTGTGAATAAAAGTAACGTTCTAAGAATGCACTTTGTAAGCATTAAAATGTAATCTTAGCGTAATCAAATTAGCTTATTATCAAATTGAACTTAAAAAGTATATATCATGGTAGTATGAGGTAGTTTTTGTGAAGTAGTATATGGATTTGTCAAAAGCGTAAAATGTCAGACCTCACAGACTTTCAAAGAGGCCAAATTGTAGGAACTGGACTAGCTACAGGGACTGTGACGAAATATAGCTTTAATGCGTTTTTACAGGTAAGGTGTCTAAAGTCATGACAGCGTACACATAGCGCGGCAAGACAAGTTCGGCAATAGGAGAACAAAATAATGGACAGACGGAGAAGTTGAGTGAAAGATACTATCTCAATACTTAAATGTCCAATGTCAATACTTAAAGTTATTAGGCACTTTCATAAGCAGGACATTTACGGCAAAGAAGCAATTCCCAACTGAATTTAGTAGCAATAGTTATAGAAAATTTAGAAAATTTAGTTAAAAGCAATTCTAATACCCAACGTCATCTGCAGGGGTTCTACAACCACAAAACCTGGTTGATTAATAAATGAAAGACACATGAATCACAAGCGTATAATCATGATTGTCTTGTTCCAACTGTCAATCACGGAGATGGATCTGTTATAGCATGTCGTGATTTTCTGCTCGACCAATTGAAATCCTGAAAGGAAGAATCATTGGGGAGAAGTAAATAGAAATTTTAGCTAATCTTGGATATTTTTTAATCTAACTTTGTTTCGTGCAGGAAATGGAATTTTCCAGGATGATAATGCTACTATTTATTCAAAGGGGTGTGTCTAATCATGGTTTTTTGAACACGATGATGAAGTGAAACATCTACCTTGGACCACATAATTCCCCGACCTCACTATCATCTAACCGTTATTGTCTATTTTGAAGTTATCACTCCGGAATCGATGTACTTACTGCACCAGTATCTCTCCAGTAACTTTCACAATATCTCCATGAAGAATGGTTCAATATTTATCTAAACATTATCCAACATGAATCCAAGCTGTGTTACATGCCAAATGTGATCCTTCACCATATTATTATTTAGAGTGTTTTAATTATTAAAAGACTGTAAATTTATTAGTAAAGGAATCCTTATAATTTTTATTTTTAAGTTTCCATTATTTTGATAACCATCTGTATATATCAGGGCTTCACAGCTATTATCAAATAGCTAAAACGATATCAACTAAACTATAAACTTCATTCGTGATTGGTAATGTGTAGAACTAGCATGCAGTGGACTAAGTTCTAATTCTCCAGTGGCTCCTGTAATCCAAGCATTTACAAACAAGGAGACTAATTAAGCATGTGCAATTCTTCTGCTGACTGGTGAGATTATTAAGAATTTCGTCCTTTACAGCAGCCAATTCGGTGTCTTATGCATCAGGTTGACAATGACTTATTCCTTTATCGCCCATCGATAGGATATTCGTTCCATGCATAAGTCAACTTATATAAAGCACAAATAAAAAGTAGATAAAGCTTAAAAATAAAACATAAAAGAAATTATGAAGTAAGGAAATGAAATGACTGAGCTATCTTGTTACGTCAAGCTATACATAGTTGCTATACTTAACTAAATCATACATTTCCTAATTATTTCACAGCAATAATATGTGTGTCAGCCCAAATTTAATTTTAATAAACCCTCAAACCATGCATTATATTAGCTTTTAATTATGTCAAGCTATACATAATTGCTATACTTAACATAACTAAATCGTACTTTTTCGTCCTTCTTAATTATTTTACAGCAATAATTTATGTGTCTTCCCAAATTTACTTTTAATAAACCCTCAAAATATGCATTATATTATCTTTTAATTTGTAACATTTATACATGATGCATAATATTCTTAAGCATACATATTTTTTTTCACTTTAAACTTGAATATACCATTCCGAAAATAAAATATTTCTCGGCTTAACACTCATTAGTTTGAATCCCTCCCTTTGCGCTTCCTGTTATTTGAGTATCCGAAAGAGATTCGGAAAGAATACATTACAAAATGCTCCTAATTTCCGCGTTTTAGACATCGAGTTAGCTCTCAGTATCCATCTGCGTCACAGAACAGCTCTCATGCAAATGATTGCAAATTTCTGGTCTGACTTAATGAAGGGTATTTTTAAATTTACTGAAGATCCAAACCTCTAATTCCTTGTTTACTAAATCTAAACATAGCTCAGTTTCCTGTGTATAATTAAAAAATTTTTGTGATTTATTTTGGAATTTTAAAAAAGTCTCAAATAGATTTAGGCAAAGTTTGTTTAAACTAGTCTGTTGTTAGCATTTTAAAGGGTAAACATAGCATTTAAAACACATGAATATAGTTTTCGTTTTTGAAATAATGTTTATTTAAGTCATTGAAGCCTAAATATAATGGTGGTAAGTAATTTGGATTTAAAAGATTATATTTTTACAAATGAAAGTTTGTGATAATTTAAAGTTAACTTCTCTCAATTAAAAGACAAAAAGGTGTTGAAGTCTCAAATTAATTATATATATTTTTAAAATTTACAACATATAATTTATTTGAGCTTAACAGACTATAAATAGGATATGGTTGACTAGTTTGTATCATCGTTCCTTGGTGTTTGATTCGATATTCAAACCATTTAAGTTAGTAAACGAACATGCTCTACAGCACATTGTTTTCTACTGCATTTGTTTTCTCTTATATACTACGAAGATACGCAACATTAATATCTAAGGATGTATTACATTAATATCTAAGGATGTATTACATTAATATCTAAGGATGTATTACATTAATATCTAAGGATTTATGTATACTTTTTACTAACTTTTATATTGTGATAGTATAGTAATACAGTATTGAATTCTGCATAAGCTGCATCTGTTACATATTTATTGCATAAAATACATGATTACCTTAAATCATGTTCCAAACATTAGAAAAAAATAGTAAACAAATATTAAGGTATAGAAAAGTATTAAAGTATTAGGAAAAGGGTTGGTATTAGAAAAAGATATAATTCCTTTAAAAGTTCGAACGGACATTTTTACAGCTTTTGTGTGTATCTAAATGAAATTTCATATTTCTTATATAAATACTTCATCTTAATATTTTACTATAAAGTATATCTCACCTTTTTATTTGTCATTTCCTTTTATAGAAATCCAAAATATTGTATTATAATAGTAAAGATTACAAATTTGAATATAAATTCACTTTAATGTGAAAATAGCTCTATTTAATGTCATTTTTTTTTATTCTATGGCTTCAAATGTAACAGAAAAATTATTGCATTTGTAAAAAAGATAACAATATAATAATTTATTTAAAAATTCAGCATCACTTAGATAATTAAATAAAAGTTCTCCCCTTATTAAATCTTTTGCATTCCTTAAATAAAAAATAAATATTAAATTTAAAGCTAATGCCCTTGAAATTAATTAAAATATTAAAATTAAAACTGATATAATGTTAAAAGATCTCTGAAGATCAGATTTAATATTTAGTATAAGAGTAAAAAGAGTGACAGGATTTATTTGTTATGCTTATTAAAATTTTATTAATAGGAATGTACTAAAATTAATTGCAAAAAATCTAATAATGTTACATTTTCGAGCAGGAATATGAATAGAAAATTTAGAAAAGTATAAATTCTGCTAGCTTTCGCTTTTTCAATTTATAATTCTACTTTCAAAGTAATAGGACGCTTAAAAATACCAAATGAATTTTTATATAATTCTCGTATAATTTATAATAAAGATATTTTTGTATAAAAGTTTAAAACCTAACAATTATCTCTGAAATGCATAGCAAATAACATTTACTGTTAAAAATAAACTTTAAATCTATACATCAAAAGAAAAAAAAACCCTAACTGAAATTTTAAACAGTCTTTTGTAGATTTAAACAAATTATGCTAACATTTAGAGTTGATGTATTTGAAAATAAACTGCCATATGAAAGTATTGTAAAATTCAATAAACAAATTAAATACAAAATTTGCCATACACTCATTGGCATAAACAATATTGACTAGAGAAGTTACTGTTGTTGTTGTTATCGTGTCCATGGATTTAAAATATTATTAATAAAGTTCGATACATCACAAACCATGGAAAAAGGTTGCCAGTGCCTCCGAAGGTTGTATTTATACTTGTTGGTCTGCGGGAGGTAAAAGAGAAGAATAGAGAAGTTACTGTCAGAATAAATTTAAATTTTACACGTGTGTTCGTGATATTTATATAAGTACGATTAAGTGATTACAAACGAAAAGAAAAAAAATCATATAATGCAAAATATTTCAAAAAGAAATACTAACTTGACTAATAGATCTACTAACTTGTCAGACCAATTAATAAATATATTAATTTTTGTTGTTTCTGTAGTATTTTATTTATATAATGTATTTTAAGACAGATACATTTGCTGAATAGCATTGTATTTCCAAATTAAATATGTATCTTAATAGAAACATATCAAATGATGCCAAAAACTAAAAAAATCGATCTCTATTTCAAGAAAGGGTGCGTAGAACCTGTAAAACATTCTGCTAGTTAACAAAATGGATGGGTGAGTGAGACATCTCACATGGCCTCTTTGAAAATTGGGGAGGAAAATGCGAGTGCAGCAACTTAATGTGGTACAATTTGGGTATTTCTGAGTTTGCAATGTATTTGCCATGCTAGTGACGAATGTAATTAAGCCTAAATCCCAAAATCAGAAAACTAAAATTTAATGGATTTCTCTTATATTTAAAAGAAGTTCTTGAAAACCTTCTGATGCATATAATAAAATGCATAAAGAAAATAAATTCTGATCAACTAATTTAAACATTTTAGAAAAAATTGTAAAAGTTGAGCATGGACTAGCTTAAATAATAATAAGTAGTTAATAGTAATTGCTTTCGTAGCTTAATTAATAATATAAGTAAATTATTATAGAAACTCTATAAAAATTACTCCACTATAATAGAGACAAACAAAATAAATAATTTATTAATAATTAATAAGTGAAATTCATAAGTTTGATAATGATAATTTTTTAAAAGTATTCATTATAAAATTCATAATTTTCTTAAAATATCCTTAACTTATTCTTATTAAATACAATTCCTTATTGAACAAAGTGAAATTAATTTTTAATAATAAATCTTTGCTATTTATAAAGACGATGCTTATAAATTATGCCATTATTACTAAATTTAAAAAAAAATACCACAGTTCCTTTATTTTTTTCATTAAATGAGATAACAATGGGCTATTAAATATTTTTATTATATAATTTCTAAAAATAAATTATATTCAATAACTACTAAACATAAATGAAACAATTAAATTTAAAACTAGAAATTTCTAGTTAAGATAATAAATAATGTATATTATCATACACTATAACATAATAATAAATATCATATATAATCCTTAAATAACTAGTATTTGGAAGAAAAAATTATATTGCAGGAGTTATAATTTAATAGCAATAATAATAATAATTCATTAAATCTGTGTGTAATTAAAAGAAAACAACACAATAGAGTAGTAATTTGGCGAAAAATATAAAATACAATTCATATGTTAAATTATGAATTGTAACATTAATATACAATTCATAATGTAACGGCATATATTAATAAATGTATGATAATTATCGGTTCAAATTAATGCAATGTTGATCAATACTTAGTTGCTGTAATCAATGTACTGAATGCATTGGCAATTATCGAAGAGCGTTAGGAAATATCTTTCTAAGTTAATTGGGGGAAAAGTTAAATTACATTGTTAAAGGGTAATGCTCTTTGATTGAAGTAGTTTAGACCAATGTTTCATGTGAAAATCCATCGACAAATAAGCAATAAGTGAAGTCACGAATTAATTCACTTGAATTACAAACCAGATAATTTTTATGCGGTTTTGCTCTGAGATGTTCCAAAGAATTTGCAATTAAATTAACCTCATTTAAATATTTTCTTCAATTTACTTAATACCTCAGTGAATATTTATCATTAAAGACGAAGCAACTCATTATAGATTTTTCAAGCAATTTCTACATTTGCCCACAGAAGCATTTAAATTATTAAAATATGTCAGGTTATAACTAGCACCATTATGCTTATATAATAAGGTCAGAATTGTAAATTAAATCATTATTAAAGAGGAAATAATTTTTATAAGAATAAGAAATTTCTTTGAGTCGTTTCACAAATACCAAAATGGATAATTTAAATGCTAATTAGATACGAGAATAATATCTAACATTTTACACTATTGTTTATTAATGCAGAAAATTCATAATTCATTAATTCAGAAATATTGTTCTGAAATGCAAACATTTAAATAAATAAAAAAAATTATTTTCAAGAATATTTCATCTGTGAAAATACATTAATTTTTTGGAAAAATAATTTAAACATGAAAAATAATATGTTGGGGAATGTTAATGATGTGTTTGTTATCAAAGCTAAATAATTATGGAATTTTATACAATTCTTTCTTAAGAAGTTCAGTTTCCTGTCTTTAATTTTAAGGGAATGCAAAGACACGTAAGTATATGAAATTAATCGTTTTCTCCTTTTAACTAACATATGTTAATTTGCAACTTATTTTTTTAAAAAACAGTACATAAAAGCAAATAAAATTGAAATTGAAGGTATATCTGATTTTACATTTGTCTGTTTATACAAATAAATGTTTAGTAACAAATTTGAGTACACATTTCTCTTAGATGATAAATAGAAGCAAATTTGAGTGTAAATACTTATTACACGTATTAGTTAGTATTACGTATTAGCTATTTTAGTACGTATTTTCTAATGCTATTGATAAATACCAGTTATTAAGTAAATAGCTGAATCTAGATTTAGTCGAAATCAATCAGTACTAATATGAATCAGGAGTTAATCGAATCAGAATTTTTCAACAGCTTCCTGACTATAATCTAATGGAATAGATGAATTATTACTATACAATACACTCTTTTAGATGTCTCAAAAATATTATTTTAACTTCTTCGTTTTGCAAATTTTTGTTATGCATACATTTCAAAGAGACTAATAATACTCTTATTCACTCATAACATTTCATTTTTTTTTTCATTGCACATCTGACTGTGTTTTTAATTAACTTATTAAAAGTATATAAATTTTTCATTAATGTACAATATGATATTTCTAGAAAACGTAGCAATATAAGTTTTTAAGAATATATTTGTGAAATATAACTTTTTTGAAATTAAATAACGTTTTTTCAGATTACTTTTATGCACTTTTCGTTTTTGTTGTACAAAACAAAATATTTTTAAAATTATTTTTAAAAAAATAATTCTGTTCACTTTTTTAAAACTAATATATATAAAAAAATACAACCAGAATTTTTGTTCAACAATGTCCAATAAAAACTACCGACTACTTTAAGGAATAAAAATTTTCTATAAACAATCCGATATGCATTTTTTAAATTTTCATAGATATTAACTAATAAATAAAAACAATTCAGAATAAACAAAAAAATTAGTTCGTTGAATTTTGTACAGAAAAAAAAAAATTCTGTGTTCATTCAGTTTTGTTCAGACAAAACAACAAAGAAAAATATTACAATCTTACTAAGGAATTGTAATATTTCTTAAATTTTATGTGCACATTTTTTACAGTACTTTTGTTCAATAATTATTTTATTTCCTCGTATCATTTTTTTGATAACATTATTAGTATGATTTTGGCTTTACAAACTATATTATGTATGCAGTTAAGATAAATAAATTTCTAAAGACAGATAGATACATCATTTTGTAATTTTAATTTTGGTTAATGCTCTTATTTTATAAAAAAAAATTATAACTATATTAATTTAACTTTATTAATTAATTTTTTATTTTTTATTTTTTCATCTTTCATAACCTAAAATATTGTAAAATGTATTTCTGCTAATATTAAATTTTAAGTTTTCTATCAGAAAATGCATAATAAATTTCTGGAGAATTTTTTTTCAAAACATGGAAAATTTTTTATTGTATTATAATATGATGATTTAAAACAATAAAACCATGCATTATTGATTTAAAAAACATAGATTCATAAAAGTATGAATCAATTATTTTGAAATAATTGAAGATGACTGGAAAAGAATTCGAAAAAAGAATTCGAATTTCAGAGGAAAAACTCTCAGAGAGGGTGTTGGGCTGTTGCAAATTTCAGATTAACAACTAGACACGACTGCCTGGCTGAACATCTGGCGAAAATAGGGATTGTGGAGTCTGATATATGTGTTTTATGTAAGACAGAGAAAATGAATAAGGCCCAATTAATTGTTTGCTCGGGACTGGACTTACAACAGAATGCTGATTTGTGTACACGTTACTGGAGAGTCATAGAAAACATGTCCTGCCCACACGAACTTTTATTATGCTGCTTCTAGCTTTTTAAATTTTTATCCTTAGAACATTTAATTTGTTTTTAACTGCTTTATGAGGTCTTTTGATTATTTTTGGTTTCTTTGGTCATTTTTGTTAAGAATGTCTGGTCATTTCCCTTTGTAATTTGATTTGTTTCTATGTTCTGTTTATTTCTACGGTAAGTGGCCAAATCTGTATGGATTGAGTTCCAATATAGCCATAGGTAAGAATAAAAACAACAGTTATTTTGAAATTTTGGAATTCCACAAAAATGAGTTTCCATATTATAAAGTTGCTTTTTATTTGTTTAAAAATTAATCAAATAATTATTTTTTAATTTTTATTGCTATACCCAAAATAAAAGTAACTGAATTTTTTATCTTTAATTTATGGTATTTTTTCAACAAATTGCAAATCAAAAAACATTATATTTATGTGCTATTTTTTAAAGCCAACTCAATATAAGTTAAAAAATTATCATGACTGTTGATATATCTGATTTTACATTTGCATCCTTATACAAATAAATCGTGTTTAGTAGCCGATTTGGGTATACATTTACTTTTAGATGATAAATATTTATACTCGAATAAATAATATAATTTGGAAACTATAATCCATACTGTTAATGAATCTAAACAAGTGTAAAATAAATAGTGAATATTGTTCTAGATAAAAAATAAAAATTTTAATTATAATTTTTAGTTTTAATTTCAAGATAATATATCCAAATATTTTTTTTTCTTAAAAAATGCTTTATTTTAATAACCTTTAATTATACTGTGTTTTTCAAACTTAAAAAAAATAATTTTTTTGGAAGAAAAAAATGATTTATTTATTCAATGAAGTTTACTTGATCAGGATTCTTTATTATTTCATATTCTCAGAAAAAAAGGTATTCTTATAATTAAAAATTAAAATTTTCAAACTATCCTTAAAATTTACATTTTTCAAATAAATATAAAAAATATTGTTTTATCCATCAATAATATTTGTTTCAATCGATTTTGTTGTACTCCTTAACAACAAACAACTTTCTGAAAAAAATAATGTGCATCAGTTTATAAGATTAAAATTAGAGGAAGACTATTTGTCTGTTGACATTTGTCATTATATACATTCAATAAAGAGTTTTGTTTTTTTAAGATGACAGAAAATTTATGAATTGATATATTTTTAATGAAAGAAATATAAATTTAACCATCATAATTATTTCATAGCCGAAGTTAATTTATTATTTTATTGTTAAGGAAATAGATGAATATAAATAAATTTGTTATAACATGGAAAACTGGAAAAATTAACTAAATAAATTTTGATTATTATATCCTCTAAGAAATTATAGAGACTAATTAACTTATTTTGCTCATATAACTAGAGATTCTCTGTAATTGTTACTAAAATTAATTTGCAAATTTGCATTCTCTTCATAAGTGTGAAAATATAAATATTTTATAAAGTTAACAGTTAAAAAATATTATGTAAATTATATTAAAGCTTAAAAGCAATATTGGAATAATAAAAATATAGCACATTTTGTGTTAGGAAAATAGGCTTATAAAAGCAGTAACAATTGTTTGTAAATTATTAATTAGTTTTAATTTAAATTAACAAGTACTCAAAAATTTAATTATTTTGCAGGTAAATATGGATTTTTAAACTACTATATTAATTTATCAAATCTGAAGCTAGGCCTTTTTTTGAAGTAGAAAAGGTTTTAATATTACAATAACGAAAATTCTAGACAAACTAATTTGCAGGAATTTAAATAAGAGACAAAAATTTATATTTGCTTAAAATGTTAGTTTAAATCTTGTTGACCTAGTAAGTGAAACAATTTTATTGTTTGTATTATTTTAGAAAAATATAATCACAAAACAAACATTCCTTTCTTTGAATTTATGTTGTAAACACTAGAACATTTTAGAATGTTTTTTTTTCTGATTTATTTATTTAAAATCAGAAATTAATAAATTATAGTACGATTTAGAAATATTATATGCAAAATAAGCATAACTTTTAGTATTTGTATATAAATTTGTGTTAATAAAGTCAAGTTCCTGCAGAAAATTGATAGTGTTAATTATAACAAATTTTCAATGTAACATGCGTTTTATTCAAATGTTCCTCACATAACAATGAAGCATTTAAGAAAAATAACGTTTTAGTAAAGGTTAATTTATTTGTCGTAAAACATAGAAATTGAACGAATCGAGCAAATATTTCTTTGAAGAATCATAGAAAACTAATGGTTTTTGAAGGTAGCAAGCAACAGTAATGTGCAATACACCATCTGTTATGAATTACCTAATAGTTATTGGTCTTTCCCATTTATGTCAGAATTCAGTTTACGTTAACGTTGCATGATGTATGTAGAAAACTGTTAAAAAAAACCTAATAATACTAACAGTTATTATATGATTTAATTTATCTAAATTCTTATAATTTAACTTATATTTTTAGATAAAAAAAATAAATTAAAGCATCTAAAGAATTAAATTAAATTATAACAATTTATATAGCTTGAATTATATATTATTACATATGTAAATCATTTTAAGATTTATCAATGCTATTTTCGCAAAAATATTCATGTATTCATTAATATAAAATTCAAAAACCATGAGTTAATAAATGTTAAAACTTAATTACTGTTAATGATTTATTTTCAGTATAACCCCGTACTGGAAATATTTATACATAGAAATGTGTCATTTTGATTATTTTAATCATTTACATTGATTTTAATACGTTTAGAAACTAGGATATTTGTATTCATACATATTGCTATAAATTACTTATAATTGCAGTATTACTTGCAGTGTGAATTTAATTATTTATTGCTGTGAAACTTTTAATTCATAACATTGCATTTCTGTTGTTTTTTTTCCTATCACTATATCGTAATTCAAGTGTGTAATAAGATCTTTTTGTTGTTTTATATCTGTTAATTCAACTCGTTTGTCAAGTATATATATGGTATAAATTTCACAAATTTTCGAAACAATTGCGTGTATTGAAATTTATTGTTAACAGCTTTCATATTTATTAATCACAAATCATGAGCTTCCATGGCTTTCTTGATGACAAATAAGTAGGTTGATAAATAAATATTTATTGATTTTAGATACAAAACATTCATATTAAATATTTTTAATTTGTAAAGTTTGTACAATTTCACAAAAATGACTTTAGATGTGAATAATATATCTATTAAAAAAAGATAAAAACTTATTTTTTGATATCAAATAATACTCATTTTCAAATGCATAATTCAAATAATAATAACGAATACATAATTGGGTTTGATAATCTTTTAATGTATAACAGGACTCATACTTTTAAATAAAATTATACAAACCGCTTGTAATAATTTGTGATTAATTTTACACCATACTGAAATAAGTCTAGTAATATTATAAAAAACAAATTTAAATTAATGTAAACAATGTCTTCTTACACAATGATAAATTGCGTCACAAATTAGCTATGCAATAATGAGTATAATATTAATAAGTTTGATAAACAAAATGAAGGACAATACAAAATGAATGAACAAAATTATTAAATATAAAATATCACCACAGTTCAAGATATTTTGAAGAATCAAATATATCTTGTTAGTGTATATATTTATCTTTGTATAAAGAACACAACATAAATCCCTAGATTAAAATAAAATACATCCGGTGTTTCCAACTAAATGCCTTTACATAATATGTAACTCATTAGATTTTATACAATATAATTTACATATTTTACAAAATATATCATATACATATTTAGTTACAGAACATATAATCCTTTAATGAAAAAGTATATCATTTTATGAGAATTTATCTTCTTAATCAAATATAACAATAATGAAAAATACTAATATAACATGAATAATACTCTCTTGGTTAGGCAAACTAATATTCTTTTAACATAATACATATACGTACATCAATTGTCGACAACATATATTCACGTAATTCAGCCGATTATATAAAATCTCATTGAGACAGCCATAAAAGGTTTCATTCCATTGTTCAACAAAAAAAGTTCTCTTTAAATCTACTTAAGGAGCTTTATGGATAAATTCCAATCTGAGCGTTATTCACTTTTAGACTTCTTAAGGAGTTTTAGCAAACTCATTATCTGGGGAAACAGAGCGTTTTCCCAAACCAAAAGAGAATCTCCTTTTTATATACTCATCTATGTCATCATTAAGCGTCTCACGCTTTCCAATTCCTTGAGTAGGCTTAGGCGGTTCTTCTGGTTTCTCAAAACCATTGATGAATCGTGTAGGGTCTTCATTTTTTTTACCCAAGCCAAAGGCAAATCGATTGTTTTCTTCTCGCCTTTTACCTAGACCAAAAGCAAATCTACCACGATCATCTTCCCTCTTACCAAGACCGAATGCAAATCTGCTGTGATCATCATCACGCTTTCCAAGACCAAAAGCAAAGCGGTTACCTTCTTCACCCCTTTTACCAAGACCAAATGCAAATCGGCTATTGTCCTCGTCCTCTCTTTTCCCAAGACCAAATGCAAAACGATTATCTTCAGCTGAACGTTTCCCGAGTCCAAAAGCAAAACGGTTGTCTTCTGCTGAACGTTTACCAAGCCCAAATGCAAACCTATTATCACCTTGTTCTCGCTTTCCTAAGCCAAATGCAAAACGATCTTCTGGCCCTCGTTTTCCTAAACCAAAAGCAAACCTGTCCTCAGGACCTCGCTTACCCAGACCAAATGCAAACCTGTCCTCAGGACCTCGCTTACCTAGACCAAATGCAAACCTGTCTTCAGGACCTCGTTTACCCAGACCAAATGCAAACCTGTCTTCAGGACCTCGTTTACCCAGACCAAATGCAAACCTGTCTTCAGGACCTCTTTTACCCAGACCAAATGCAAACCTGTCTTCAGGACCTCTTTTACCCAGACCAAATGCAAACCTGTCTTCAGGACCTCGTTTACCCAGACCAAATGCAAACCTGTCTTCAGGACCTCGTTTACCCAGACCAAAAGAGAACCTGTTATCTTCACCTCTTTTTCCTAATCCAAACTGAAAACGATTTTTTTCTCTTTTGCCAACACCAAAACTGAATCTTGCTGGGTCGGACCTCTTTTTCCCTAATCCAAATCCAAAGCGTTCAAAATTACCATCCCGCTTCACTTCTTCCAATCTGGATTCGTCTTCCAATGCATCGATCATATCATCTTCAATTTCAGCCTGGTCAACTTCTGGTTCAGGATAATCGGAACTTTTCTTTCCCAGACCAAATGCGTAGGAGTGTGGACCCCTTTTTGATTGTTCTATTGGCTCAGGAAATATGTTCGAAGTTGGTTCATCTTCATTCTTATTGTTGCTCTTGGTCGGAATCTCTTTCATGGCATGAGTAGCATTCACAAAAAGCAATATTAACATGCAGGTGACAAGTAGTAACTGGCAGCCGCTTTTCACAAAACATGAGCTACGCCTGTAAAGAAAAGGAAATAAATTTTAGATATCATGCGAAAAAATACAAAATACAAAATTATCTAAAATGATTTAGAACAAATATATTATATATTTCTTATTTATATAATTATCTATCTTTTCAGTATTACGGCATACTTTACTTATTTTTGTCATGGAATCTTCGTGTAACTAAATAATTTTTTATATATTGTTGTTGCTTTTTAGTAACGTGTTATTTTGACCTGAAGTCATTTGCAACTGCTAGTTAAAAATATTAAAAGTCAACTTTATACAGGATAACTTATGAAAGACATAATACATTTCTTCAAAATTTTACCACCACTATTTGGAACAGACACATTAAGTAGACATCTGTGTTATTACCAACCGTTTTACTATGACTACTGTATTATCTATCTATGCCATAAACACGAGAAATTTTGATTAAATATCCCTTATCGAAAACAAAGGCAAAGTTCGTCTGGATGAACCAGACGCTTCGCCCCCTCTAAATTTTGTACAACATTTTAGAAAAAAGTATGATTCTAACTAGCAATTTCATAAAAAAATAAATTATTGGACTCAAATTGAAATTACAATAAAAATTAATCTGTTTATTAATACTTTCACTTTGAAATCTCAATAAACGTTCTGAGGTTTTAACGATGCTCTTACAACTAATCAGTGTATCATTTGCAGATTTATATATTTGGTATTAAGATATTCAAAATCTCATTATTTTTAACAATTAAAAAAAGATCTGAAAAGTCGAATGACTAATTTAAAACCACCCATGGGGCCACTGTAATCGCTATCATCTTTGTTCTACCTTAGATATTCCGACGCCATATTTTATTATTATCAAAGGAATTCAATGTTCTTATTTCGGAAGCAATTAACTGAGATGTTACTGGCGTAAGATTTAATAAGGTAGCGGCTTCCATAGCTTCTTGATTATGCATAACGACCACATAAGGAAGGTGATATAAGTTAGTTTTATGATCTTTATCAGCGTTTGCTTTATCACTAAGCAGGTAGCTTAAATAATATCTAACGAAACTAAAAGTTTATGGCTTTAACATTATTTAAATTGAGGTTTTTATGTTTGACCTTTTTGTCTAAAAATTATGTTTCAATAAGATATATTTTGAAATTACACTTTTAATGTGAGAATTAAATTAAACGTCTTTAAGTCAAGTTTTAAAAAATTCAAATAGTTAAATATTTTGCCATAGTAAGATTTCCTTAACACCAATAGTTAACATTAACTACATGTGTTAACTTTTATTTAATGTACCTAAGATTATATAATGATAGAACATAGAGACTTGTATTCGTTAAGAATTAAATACATTTTGTATGCATAGTTATATCTCGGTTATATCGGATATCGTTTATCCATTTTATTGATTAATCGACACAGCCTAGTGTATGATCCTTTACTTCAAGTAGACTATAGGTTTTGGTCAAGCAGAACAAAACATTTTTTTATAATTTATTTCAATTTATATCGCTTAAAATTTATAAACAATAATAAAGGCCCACATACTATATCTTCTCTCTTATTTCATTAATTATATAAATAAAATAATAAACTTGATTAAAACATCTGAAATTTTATGTTCTCATTACATATGTTCTTGCAGTAGTTACATAAAATACGTAAAAATAATAAAATTAACGTAGTTTTAATTTTATTTAAATACAAAACTACAATAATGTTTTGAATGCTATTTCTTATTCCATTTAAAAAGTGTTTTAATGTATTATGTGTTTTAAGTGTTAAGTGTTTTAATGTATTATGTGTATTAAGTGTTTTAGTGTTTTAATGTCTTATTTCATTAATTATATAAATAAAATAATAAACTTGATTAAAACATCTGAAATTTTATGTTCTCATTACATATGTTCTTGCAGTAGTTACATAAAATACGTAAAAATAATAAAATTAACGTAGTTTTAATTTTATTTAAATACAAAACTACAATAATGTTTTGAATGCTATTTCTTATTCCATTTAAAAAGTGTTTTAATGTATTGAAAGATTCAAAAAACAATTGGATATTATTATGCTATTAATTTTTATTATTTGTCTCAGTTTAAAATTTTAAATTTTTTTTGTACCAGCTTTACTTAACTAATACGATTAAAAAATAGTATTTTACTTGTAACCTGTATATAGCAATTTTATTTTTAAACCAGGCACAATAACAACGTTGAAATAATCGAGAGTTCTAATGTATAGTAAAAACAAAATCTGCATTTGAAATGCAATACAAAAAATTCGTATATTTAAATATTATTTAAATATTTATTTATTTATTTATTTGTTAAATGTTTATTCGTATATTTAAATATTTATTATTATTATTATATTTATTTATTAAATAATTATTATATTTATTTATTTATTTCGTATATTTAAATAATAATTATTTATATTATTTATATTTATTTATTACTGCTTTAACTATTTTTATTAAATATACTTTCATTTTGTTACTGAACTGCGAAACGTGCCAAAATTAATGCCTCTTACCAGCTCTTTTAAAAGACTTAATGGTATTCAAATAAAACCCGAATCATGGGCAAAATTTATTGTTGGATGCGGGTTCAGATTGATTAAATGTCGAAAGGTTCACAAACCCAGATTGTGCAGATGGAGTTTCAAGGCAATAGCCCATATATCTTCATATTTTTGTTTGAAAGGGTAAGTGTGTTTAGAGATCTTCTCTAAAATAGATGCCCATAAGAAAATAAAATTGCATTTCCGAAATGCCCTATAGCATGAGCGATTTAGTAAGTCTAAAAGAAAAAAATAATCAGAAGAAATTTTCCAAGTTCCATTTTTTTCTGTTCTAAATCTCCAGTCTGTTTTCAATAAATTAAATTACATGGCATTAATGTATACCTTAAGTCATATATTAGAATGATCCACATAAAACTAATTTTTTGTACTAAATGGCTTTCTATAATATATTTGATAGATATAGATATTATATGTAATTTTATTCTATTGTCTGTCTAATGGTATATTTTGTGTGCATATATGTGTCGAAATATTTAGAAAAATCTCAAAGAAATAAAAAGATTGAATCTCACAAAACAGGAATAATGTTTCTGTTTGGCTATATACTTGAACATTCTGCTATCCAGGCAACAATAAACATTAATGATGCATTTAGAAATGATACATCCAATGTTTCCACAGGGAGGTGAATGTTTGAGATGTTAAATTCAGAAGATATGAACTTAAAAAAGAACCCTGTGGAAGATCTGAAAGTGCCTTCATTACAGAAGACAAAAGTTGAGCTAAGCGAGCATTTTGAAAAACTAACCAAAGATTTTAAAGAAACCTTTCTTTGAACTTTTGGAATCATTTTTAATGAATAAACGCTTTGTCAATCACGAAGTTGTCATATTACCTTTACTAAATTTAATGACTCTAAACCAAAGATGTTTTTTGAAACCTTCATGCAAATGCTTTGAAATAGATGGCAGAAGTGCATTGATGTATATGGAGTATATTTTCATTAAATAGAATCAAACATGCAATTTATGATCTCTTAAAAATTGTGTACTCAAAAGTTCATTTAACTCGAAATAACTCAATAACTATTAATCATGAATATATCAAAGACTTGTCATTCTTTATTGTTCACTTATCTACATCAAGTGAATAAACTTTGGAATTATTATAAGCCTGTTTATTCATATAATAAATTCAATAAGCATTAAAAAATATACAATATTTTTACAGTAGAAACATTGTAATTTTCTTAGAGGGAATTCTTAATTATAATAATGCTTAAATAATATTTCTGAAAACTGCTACTGAAAATATTAAGTGCATAATATTTACTTAATTTAAACTGTATTTATTTTTAAAATTATGAGATTACACCGAATAATTTAAAAAAATTGTAGAAAAAGAACATTTGTCTAAAATGTCTATAGGATAGTGAATAAGAATGCTTATGTATTCATTAATTTATGCTTAATACATAAATTTCTTTTGTGATTATGTGACCAAAAATTTGCTTAATAAAACTTTCATATAATCTTCAACGCCATTGGTTTCATCCATATTGTATATTTTAATAATTTATTACTGAATTTATGATAGTAAAAAAAGCTATGAAATCAATAAAAATGGCTTAAAATTTACTGTAGTTTCTCACAAAAAAAAAAAAAAAAAAAAAAAAAAAAAAAAAAAATCACAAGAATGCTAGTGGCCCTTGAAGGATATATTTCCATTTTAAATCTAGAAAGAGTTCTTGAGAAGAGCTATTTCCTCTTTCACATGATGTTTACCTAGAACTTCAAAGGATTCAGAAGAATTCATTTTAAAGAAGAAAAAAATTACATTTCTTGCACCATTTTGCTGGTAAATCAATATTATCCCATTCAGTTGCTCCTAACTTTGAAAAAGTTGCATAAAAACAAATAATAAACTACATCCCACACGATACACAGCAATGCAAAAATATTTTCATTGCTTGCAATGGTCTGTAAGAACATCAAGCAGTTTTCAAACTTTTTTTCAAAGATAAAAATGAATTTATTTGTGCTCATTGACTGGTTTTTGAATTTGATTTCCCAGCTCTCGTGATTTATTTATTCTTAAAAGAAAATGAAAATCAGTACAGGATATTTTATTTGCACAGCTCATTCTAGCAAATATTTCTAAAACTCATCTTGTACTTTTAAAATAACAAATACTTTGTTGAATATTGTTTCCTTTATGATAATTTAAAAAAAAATATAAGTGAAGCAGTAATACAATGTACTATTTCTACACATATATGTTTTTAACTTTTGGAGATAAAAGATAAATTTCTTCATTAATCAAATAAATTTAAATCGAGGAAATTTTGAAAACTCTTCACTAATTCTACAATCCTACATAATAATAATGAACATAACAACAGTATGTCATATTAATATGTTATATATATATAGTTAATAATATAGTTAAATGTAACATTGTTTCAAGATTGATTTATAGGTTACGGTAAATGTAATAAATGCTGTGATCCGGTGTATAATTACTGGTGATTATGCATAATCAGCAGTGACTGTAAATAATCACCAATTAATCACATTCGCTGTAACACATAAAACATTTACAAATTGTATCAAAGTTATAATAATGCTTGATAAATTATTATGAATTTGTATTAAAGCTGAAAAACTGATTCACCGTATTTTTGTATTGTTTCTAAAGCAACAGACAGCAGTTTGTTGTTATGGCCAAAATTTATAAATAATATTCACATTTAAGTAAGTATAAAGTGGCACTGGATTATAAAAATTGAAATATCTTGCCTTTCAGCAATAAAGGTATTTTTATAATTAGTTGCTAATTAATAGTTTATAAGGCCTTTACAGCATATAAAATTTATTTCTAAAGAATTTTGTGATTTTTTTTGTATATTTATATAAGATGACAGTTTAGAGAATATAGATAAATAATAACCTTTTTGAGGTACATGTAATATGTTCGTAAATTTCTTAGAGATGAGCGATAATAAAGAAATAAGAAATGATACTATAAAGAGAGATAGATTATAAAGAAACCAGAATATAAAGGAATTTATCAACAGATATTTAATTTCCATCAGCAGTTACTTTCTATCTTTTTGAATATATTTACTCTTTAGATATATTTAACTAACCATCAAAGATGAAGAGAAAATGTAAAAAAAATATTTTGATTAAAGATATTTAAATAATATAATATGCCGATAAGCACTATATGGTTTAAATATGAATTAAAATATTTTTTATTGAAAATGATATAATAATCAAAATATTAAAAACCCTGAATTCATATTATATAAAGTATTAATTTTCGAAATGTTGCATTTAGCACAACCTTTATCTGCTGTATTCCCTTTCAAGTGAAGATGGATGTATTAAGATCAATAATCATTTAGGTTGAATGTATCAAATATGTATTTAATTAGCCTTCACCTGAGTTTGAAAAGTGGCTAATTAATCTTCATTTTGCATAGAAAAGGATTCCTGAATTCCCTTAATTGTTAGTAAGAATTTCTAGTACATCATTTAATGAGCTGATCATTTTTTGTACTGAAACTTAATTACTTAAGTAGTCTTTCATTTCTTTTTCCCCCTTCATTTGCCTTCCAATAATTAAGGAATTCGAAGAAATATTTTGACGGTTATTAGATAAAAATTAATATCAACCTGATCTGAATGTATTGAAATTTTAGCTTCATTTCTTGAACATTTAAATAAAATTGATTATAATTATTTCAGTACGAGATGTTAAAGACAGTTATCAGTATAATAATTAACTAGGAATAAAGTTTCTTTAAAATATTTAAAAATTGCCCGAGAAATATTAAATTGATTTGTCTAATAATTTTTTTTTACCAAAAATATTAAATTGATTAATTTACCATAAAAAGCTAAAGATAATATACAACTTTAATTTATTAAATGCCCCATAAGATTCAAGAATTCAAAGTAGCTAATTATTGAATGAAGTAACAATTATATTGTATTTCAATGCAATAGTGATGCAATTTTTGCATGTCACTGCAATGTGATTATGATGTCATTGCAATGCGTTTAAGATGTCATTGCATCTCATTGCAATTGTGATATATTCATGTCATTGCAATTATGATTAAATTGTTTTCTTTTAATATTTCTAATAACAATGTTTTGTTAGAAAATTAATATAATATCAATGCCTTTAGGATGCCGTTTTTATGTTTTAAAGTACTTTTATGCTTTACTTCAAATCGCTTTTTTACACTCAGAGCAAAAGTTCGTCTTGTTTTCTATTTCATATCACAGTTTTACACATTAACATATTTTTTGAATTACATTTTATTGAAAAAATGCGATGAATTTTAGTAGCATATTTTAATCAGGAAAACATTCAAATCTGTACGTATGTATACTTACATGCATAAATATTTACAGAAATGCCTTTAATAATAAATTGAATAATGCCATTTTATTTTCATGCTAAAATTGTTTTTCGAATGTCATATTTTTGTATGCTATATAAACTAAATTTAATAAATGTATATTTTTACATGCTGTTAAAAATAAATAATTCATAGTTTTACAGATATTGCTTAGTACTTTAGAACATTACTGTAACATTGCTGTATATGAATTTAATATAACTTAAACATGTTTTTTAAGAATACAGGCTTAATTCGAGGACATTTAAATAAATATAGTTATTGCGAAAACATTCCATAACATATTACCATAAGAACTCCTGAAACAACATACTTGATTTATGCATGGAATTCTTTAATCTTATTTGTTATATGCCTGCGGTAATAATTATTTTTAATCCTACCAGATACTCCGAGCGCAGAATCAAACGTATTACTCTCCTCCAGTATCAATTTGTAAGTTTACTTATTATTCATAAGCCAAAAGAGTTTTGGAGTACCCTCATGAAAAGTCTCCCAACTAATTAATTAGACTAGGTTTAATTAATTATTTAAAATTGTCAAGCTTTTGTGTCCGTTGTGATAAGAATGTTTTTGCTATATTCTTCTATATGAATTGATGCTTTAGTGAACCATGATAATATTTAAAGTTAGCACTTCAAATCAAGAAGTGTTTTCTTACAAAATTATTCAGCACTTTTACGCATTTCTTTAATATGCTTTATTCAGAAATTATAAGAATTTTTACTGTATAAAATATATTAAATTATATAACTATTATAATAGTTATTTATGAACATAAAATTTGTTATTAAGTAAAGAAAATTTTCAGCTTCCAAAATTTAATGTCAGCAATTCTTTAAGTTTGTTTTCAGCCATTTAAATTCTAATTCTTTAAATATGAATTTTTAAATTATATTGGAATTATGTTTTATTGATATATTTTTTATACTAATCTTACCTTATATAAACTTAAAATTTATATAATATTTACAAGAATTTAAAAGAATTGTAACCATTAATTACTGAATCCACGTTAACTTTGCAAGGTAATGCACTGATTTGCTTAAATTCATTACAAATATGAATTATAATTTAGTATACTTTATTTAAAAATAAGAAGAAGATTTACTGTAAACAATATATTAAATTATATAACTATTATAATAGTTATTTATGAACATTAAATTTGTTATTATCTAAATAGTGTTTTCAGCTTTCAAAATTAAATATATATATGTTTGCAATTTTTTAAGTTTATTTTTAGCAATCTAAATTTTAATTCTTTAAATATGAATTTTTAAATTTTATTGAATATATTATGTTTTATTGATAGATTTTCTTATCCTAATCTTATTTTATATAAACTTAAAATTAATATATTTACAAGAATTTAAATGAATTATAATCTTTAATTGCGGAATCCAGGTTAACTTTGCAAGGAAATGTACGGATTTACTTAAATTCATTTGAAATATTAATTCTGATTTTTTCTTTTTAAAATTTTCTTATGAAATAATTTAAATAGCTTTATAGCAAATGATGAATTTAAAAATTACAGTTTTTTTTTTATTATTTCCAATATTATTTAAAATATTTACGCCATGGATTCATAAGATCTTAAAGGATTAGTTTTGGAGATAGTTGCACTTTAAGAAGAAAACTTTAAAAAAACATTTGTTATTTTAATTAATAAATATTGCTTATTATTTCTTGGTGTTCCTTGAACAAACCTAGTAAAATTATTGAAAAAAGATGATTAAAATTAAGATAAAAGAAATAATTACTAATTCAATCACAAGATAAAAATGTAATTTAATTTAGGAAATAAAACAAATTTTAAAGATCTGTTTTACGAAATCTTATTTTAAATTCAATAAATTGCTTTAGAGAGCAATTGGATTAAATCAAAAAATGGATAAAATTAGCAAATATGATAATTTTTTTTTTAATTCTTGAACAAACAAATGTATATGATTAATTTTTAGTGGAAATTTAAGAAGCAACCTTAAGAAATTTCATCATCTGTAATTTAAATCGTTGAAACCTACTTTTTCATAAAAAATGTATGAAATTTGATATCGGAACGAATATACTTCTTATACAGAAAGTTAATTAAAAAAAACATATATTTATGTAACTGAATAATTTTATTTTATTTTCACTTTTGTTTAATTAAATTATATATGTAAATGATGTTTTCTCAGAAGCTATTAATATATTCTAAGTGATTCAGAGAAAAATGCATAATGGGTGATTGCAAACAATAATCCTAATAAAACCAAATGAATTTTTTAATACCATATATTAATTCCCAATGGTAAATTTTCAATGTACAAGTGTTCATGAATGATGAAAAATTACCACGTATTTCCTAAGAATTTCAATAAATGTATTTCAGTTTTTAACAAATTAAAGGGTTGATTTATGAATGATGTTTACCCAAATTTTTATGTAAAAGTTATTTTTTAAATTAAAAAGTACGTTAGCATATAAAACTTCAGCTTTGATGCAAAAACTCTCCTAATATTTACGACTAAATATTTATATTGCATTTCCAATAACTGAATATTAATGTTTTTATAATTAGATAAATATAAATTTCTTATAAATGATAAATACGACTGGTAAAACTCGTGTTGTCATAAAAATGACTTTAACATGAAATTCACATTATTCGTTTACAGTGAAGGGCTTAAGGTTGTCCTTAGCTTAATTGATAGACCCAATACAGACGACTTCAAATGGATATTCATCTGTGAAATCTATTACAAAAGTTTACTCATATATAATATGCAGCTTTATTATCTAGGAATTAAGTAATCAGTAACTAAGTAAGAATGTTTTATGTTCAGAAGTGTTCTTATAAATTTCTATATAATTTTAAAATATAAAATGCGTTTGATCACATTTGATGGACGATATAATTATGTTAAACGTTGCAAAATAATTTATTATTTTTGTGTTATTTTTAGGAAAATAATTTCTAATTAACTACGTAAAATTTTATAAAAATTAAATTTTTCATTTTCTCATTTGCATTAAATTTATGGTGCCACATATTGAATGCTTTTTGATCATAAGGAACTGTTGTTTGCTTTTTAATTACTATTAAAATAATTTAAATTAATTCAAAAATTAAATACTGAAAGAATCATTTAAATACCACTGGAGAAATTTTAATAATAATAGGAAGGATTTCATATAATCAAATAATTTAAAAAATGCTAAAATTAAAAAATATATATTTTTGGTTTTCTACAAAAAATTTTTTTTTCATTGTTGATTGGGAAAAAAAAGTTTAAAAATACAGAAAGAAAGAAAATCCTGATATTTAAGGACTAAAGGTGATTTAACAGTAACTAATTAAAATTTGAAAGAATTGTTAAAACAAAACAATCAATTAGAGAATTTTTCTGAAAGTCAGATAAAAATCCTTTTTTTTTACAGCTCTTTGCTTACAGTGATAACAAATCGTAGATTGATTGTGGAAATCTGTCTAGAAAAGAAAAAGAGATAAAACGGTTGAATAATGGATTCCCTAAAGAAAGAAAGGAATAAAAAAAATCGACATAGAATTGAATGAATGAGTGAAAAAAGTTTTAATTCTAGTTATTCCCTGAAGATATGAGCTTTTTTTTTGTAGTGATAGGCTAATTAACTAATTTTACATTACAAATTTCAATTATAAATAATGCTAAAATTATATCTTCTTTTATGTAACATGTATAAAACAATAGAAATTACTCGAAGGAAAATTCAAAATAAATAAATAATATTTTTTTTTTATTATTTATTTGATACCAACTAATTAAAACTCAAGAAAATTTTCTTTTTAATGTACAAAATCTAAATTGAAGCAACTTACTATTTTTATTATTTGCTTAAAAATAAATAAAAAAACAATTTTATTAATTATAATGTAATCTGCTTAATAGAATATATGATGTAATAAATTTGTTAAATGCCCTGTTGTTTATAAACCTATATGTATATGTATATATATAGAGAGAGAGAAAGAGAGAAAGAGTGAGGGATTCAACGTTAAAGTTTGTTTTCTAAGTTCCATTCTTCCAGTTAGTAAATTATCTTTTATATATTTTATGCATTTTAATATCTAATCGATTATTTTGATTCATTATTATCATTTAAATTAAGAAAACAGTCTCATGAAAAAAATTAATGAAAAATGGCTTTCATTCTATTGTTACTTCTAAATGAGTTAAAAATCCATACCTTATCATCAACATTTTTTTTTTTTAATTTTGGAAATTTGAATAATTAAATGTGTTAAAAACATTTTTGAGAAATAAACTAGCATATTTTAAGAGGGAATATGTAATTGCATGTTTTTACATGGAAAATGCTTATTTTTATTACTTTAGAATATTACAACAGATATCAAGAAATTTTTTAAATTATTTTTTTTTGTAAATATTTACAGTCATTTTAAGTTCTAGACAAAAAATATCTTGCCAATAAAAGTATTCCAATATTATATTACCAGCCAAAAATAACTTCAAAAAATAAATAAATGAACAATAAAAATATTTTATTTTATTTTTAAAACACGAAATTTTTATTTTTTGTTAACACGAAAATAAAAACACAGAATGTTTTGTATTTAGTACATCGTATTGTAAAATGTATATCTACAAAATTGATATTACGCGAATTTTATTCAATAACCTATTCAAATCCATTAAATTTTCTAATTATTTTTATTCCCATAATTTTATTCGGAAATTTTTTTTTAATTTGTCAACTACTATTAAATAAACTAAAATTTGTGATAGTAATTTATAAACGAATTTAAAGTTCCGATGTTATTTTTTGATTTATTTCAACCAAAACTTTTATTATTGTTATTTGCTCAATCAATAATTATACAGTACATTAGACAACTCACTGACATGGCTGGAAGTTTAGTATTTCGGTACATCTTATTAGAGAAATATTTGGGAACGGATTTTATCATATGCAAACCACTAATTATCAACAGAAATCTGGAGTCTAAATTAATGCTAGGAAATGTCCCCAGCGTAGACATCTCACTAACTTTTCCTGATTTACATGGTTTGAAATGTGCTTTCACATCAAATTTATTCTCATAGCATAACATTAAATTTTGTGTTTCCTGTCCAATTTTTCAATAGTAGTAAAAGTTATGGAAAATATTTTATAAAAGATAAATGAAAAAGCCATTATTCATAGTAATCATGATATTAATATTAAACTATTTATATTGAAATTGATATTTTTTATTTAAGGTTTTTGAATGAATTTAAGTAATGAAAATTGATTAACAATATAACTAACGAAAAAAGGAAAAAAAGAAAATTTAAACTTAGATTATGTTGTCTTCCACCCTCATTTATGTTTGAATTAGGATATTTCCCTTGATTTCAGATATTTGTAAAGATATAAATCAATACAGTGAATAAATATTGCTTATGGAAATGTGTGCCTAATATTTACTTTAAATGTGCACACATTTAAAGAATGTGATGCCTTTTACATTATACGTATTATATCCTGTTGTTTAGTCATCAGAAACTAATAAATAAAATACTCATATTTATTGCCTTTCTAATACCTGTTAATTTCTTTATGAACGAGAGAAGTTTTCTGAATTCAATACAGACGATTGTAGTTAAAACTAAAAGTATGAATTTCTTGTAAATGTTTTGTTTCATTTAAGAATTTATAATTCTTTTTCATTATTTTGTTTCATTTCAAAATTTATAATAATTTTTCAATAATTTAAAAAATATTTTCATAAAAAAACTATATATGATAAAAACATTTTATTATACTATAGCACAATGTAATCCTTGCTTGAAGTTTTTCTGATTTTTTTTCTTCAATGCATTTATATTTCATTTAATGATATATTAGAATTAAATAAAAGCTTTTTCTAATCACTTTCTACAAAGATAACTTCATTCGATTTATTTCATCTGCTTCGCCATTTATTTGAATTACACTGTGACTTTTAAACTTAATGAAATTCTGTTATTTACAAAAAAGGTAAACTGAAGAATTAAAACATTTTTTTCCAGTTACATATCATGGGTTAAAATCAATTTATTAAAATTAATGATATTTCAGATGTAAAAAAGTAATGAAAAAATTATAATAAATAAACATATTGAATAATATGTTTAATAAATTAAGTACAAGGTAAAAAAAAAACATCATTTAATGAGAATTACTAGTACGGACAATTTCTTTTAATGAAAATAAGTAATTAAAGTGTAAGTTATCTGAATTTAAAAGATATATTTTTTTTTACAGATAATGGAACTTTATGTAAGCGTATGTATATATATATTTACAAAAAACTAAAGTATTTCACTCGTCGTAAATTATCTAATGTATTCATTAAATTTTTAATCCAAATGAATAACAATTATTATTGAGTTAGTATTTTGAACTTTTATTTTTAAACATTTGTATTTCAATAAAATTTAACGAAAAAATTAAATATTTGCTTTTTTTTTATTAAATGATAAAAAATATTTTTTTTTTGATTAGTTTCTCTAATTTTTATTTTGTATTTAAATATTCGTATTAGTTAATTTTGTTATTTATTGGAGCTAAAATTTTCAGAAGAATATAAAGTAAATCAACTTTCTTAAAACTGCATGTTTTAATGAACTTATTTTAAATAGAATTAATAACAAAATTATATCGTATCATTTTTTTTGTCGTTAATTTGTATTATTATTTCAATAAATATAAATTATCTAATGCAAATAATTTAATATGCCTTCTAGAAACGCTAAAATTTAAACTAATTGTTCTTGTTGATTTTTAGTAACAAATCACTCACATTTTTATTGAAATGCAAATTAAAACTCCTGTAATTTTCCTCAAATTCTTTGAAATCGGATGCCGATTGACCTAGTAAAACACATTTTCGGAGACATAAAGGAAGTTAAGTAAGTATAAATACTTGAAAAAGGCAAATAAACCAGAAGCAAGTCGGCTGTAAACGCTTGCTACAGAAACTAATCTTCAACAACATTGATAACATATCCAACGCAATCAAACAGGAAATTTGAATCGACAAATTCAATGAATATTTATTTAAGATTGTCGATATGCATAAGTGTTAAAATACTTGATGTGTAAGTATTTACTTTAAGAATGTTGTCACTTTGTAGATACGAATGCATGTATGACATAATACTTTACAAGCTATATTAGGTATTTTAGGATTGCACGCAATTTCATTTTATAATCTTAAATATGTATTTGTCATTCATGTTTTGGATAAATAATTGAATCCAGTTTTTCTATAGAAATTTATTTATTTGTAGAATATGTTTATGAAATGTGATTTATTTTTCTAATAAAGTTTCATAATTTCAGAGAAAATTTGGTTTTGTATTCTAATGCAAATTAAATATTAATTAAAACTCTACTTTCGTTTTACTTGCTTGTTAAGCTTAATCTCATTTGAAAGAAGTATGATTCAGTTATATTTGCTGGTGTAAGCTACATTTCCTGTTTTAAAAAATTAAAGTCGGTGGATGTTATGTATGCCTTGAAGGTCGAGTGACTAACGCTCTGGCGCTCCGTGCCATGGATGTTTGCAGTGGTTCGGAACCCACTTTAAACCGCAGGTCCTAGTCAAATATGACTGGCGCCACAGGTTTCGGTTCGGTCCCGGCAGTTCCAACGATATTTGTGATGGTTCGGAATCCACTTTAAATCTTAGATCTCGGTCTCATATGACTGTAAGAGCCCAGTCACACTTCTCTCACCCACATCATTCCCAAACTGTATAGGGGCAACTCAACTCTAGGCACACTGATGTGGTGCGGTGTAGTAGTAGTCAAATATGACTGCAGAGTCTTGGGAGTTGGGCTGAAAACCTATTCCGTAAAAAAAAAAAAAAAAAAAAAACATATCCTGTCTCTAAATCTGCCAACAGGCAGACGGCTTAACCCACCATGGGGCTGTAGCGCCAATGAAGAAGAAGAAAAAAAGATAAAATATATAGCATTTCATATCAACAGCTACATGATTTATCAGGTTTATTGACTGTAGTGTTCAAATTTTTCCTCGTATAGCATGTTTTTTTACTCAAAACATGAAGATTCGTCAGTGTATTACGCCCTACGTAAGTGTATGAACAAAATAAGAGTTAAAAATAATTTTTAATTAAATTAGTAATTTGAATAATTACAATGCTATTGCCAATGGAATAGATTTATTTTATTAAAAAAATATTTATAGCAAATGCTACTGAGCAAAATTATTTTCATTAATAAAGCATTGGAGAGTAAAGATAAATTATTTAAGTTTTCAGTCTTAAGCAAATCAAAACAAATTACTCTCGTCACCAAAAGTAAAATAATAAATTGAAAAGTAATGCTTGAAATTATCTTGAGAATAAACATCTTCCTTTTTCTGATGTTGTATAATTAAATTTCTTACTTATAACACAACATTTATCATCATAAAATTATAAAGCTTTTCAACGATGTTATTTTTATTTACTTTTATCCTCTTGAGACTATCTGGAACAAGCTTAGTTTGCTAAACCACGTAATAAATTGTCGTTTATTTCAATTTCGGCAAATATACGGAATAGTCGTATTTTAAAAATAACAAAAAAAAAATAATAAATATTTTTCTTCCTCTGATATTCATTATGACAGAGCAGGTTTTTATTAGTTTTTAAAATAGAAGTAGAAATTTCATTATTATTCTAACTTTTGGATAAACATATATAATTTAGATTTTTTTTTTAATAAAGAGTCGAGAAGCAAATAAAATTAACTCCAGACAGTAAAATGCAGAAAATGTTATTTTTTAAAAATTATTAAATTATATATGCAAATAAATTAAATTGAATAATTTGATGTTAGAAAATGTGTGTATAAAAATAATTTTTAACTGCATATGATTATGAAATATTTTAATACCTATTTTTAAAAATTGTATAATTCGAATATAATTAGGTGCAATTTAATGTCCTTACGATATTAAAAAAAAATAAAGAAAGATAAAAGTAGTTGTTTTAAAATTTTAACCTTGCCTAATTTAGTCATGTACATTATTAGTGCAATACTTAAAGAGTTCACAAAAAAATTTATTTAAAAATGTACAAGCTCTTATTGAAACATTGTTAGTCATGGCACATTTTTCATGATTTAATATTTTTTTTTATTCAAGCAGAAAGGTTAAGTTATAATAGTATTTTCATTAATTTCTATTTCAATGATAATAATCTACCAAATAGTTAGTACTTACTTATTAAATTTAATTTGTGCTGTTTCGTAATAGGTGGAGTAGGTAGAATTTCCAAGTGATTCTAACAACTGCTTCTTGTTAAACAATTTTGACATGTGACGTTGAAGTGCAAAAAGAAACAAAACAGATTTCCAAATTTCAATACATTGAATGCTATACCAAAAAGCAATATTTGCGGAAAGTTTTAAAAAGCGTAGTTGGAGCGTATCAATCAAAGGAGAATATGCATCAGTTGAAATAACAACGATGATGAACGAAATAAAAACGTCAAAAAGGATTTAAACAATTCGAAAACCGTTATTCCGATACTAAAGACATAGACCACCTAGGCAGCCATCCCCCCCCCAAAAAAAAACACCTGGATACAATTATTATTGATGGACGTTATCGACTCCAATTGATGCTTTTAAATTGATCATTAAAAGAAAAATGATATGAATACGATTAAAGGCACGAAGAAGTAATTTTTTAACATGACACTGTACGGCCATTTTTTCTAAGCCAATCATAAGCTATATAACCATAAGGCAAGCATAAGCTATTTAATCATAAGCGAAGCATAAGCTATCAGTACTTTTATAAGACGACTTACCCCATAAAACATATTCCCTTTTCAGAAATATTTTTCAATAATATTGACAACCGCTAACATCTGGCCATTCAAGAGATCGAACAACATGAACCGCTCTCTAATTTTAAAAGACCTAGGATTATTCTGCTCTATCCTACCTAAATTCAATTTTCAATTTTTAGACTTTTTCAATTCTCAAGATTTTCCTTTAACCTCTGGGCATTGCCTATATTTTCATCCTTTTATGTTGGTCACCACCGGAGATGAGGACCCTGACGGGGCTAGTGAGCTCCGATAATCTTCAACATCATCATCATAAAACATACACTCAAGAGCCAAAACATTATGACCACCTGTCAATAACGAGTTGGCCCACCTTTGGCGCGCAACACAGCTTCAACCAACCTTGGCATGGATTAATACCACCACTTAATACCAGTTAAATACCACTTCCACCTGATAACGTGCCTTTCACATCATCCAGGTGAGTTCATTGCAAAATGTTGGGGTAGTCATAATGTTTTGGCTCTTGAGTGTATTCCCCAGACATTAATCCTTCTGATAATCATTTTATTTCATCAATGACACCAGGTCTCTCAAAACAAGGATTCTATTCTTTAAAAGAAGTCAAAAAGTGAACTTAATTTGTTGATTTCTTCAATAAATTAATCGTTCTTCTAACGTTGAATTTCTGTTTTGCTGAAGAGATGTAAAAATATAGTGTCTAGACATGAGCAATACATTGACTGATGTATTAATGAGCTTTTTTTAATGAAGTAAATACCGTCTTTTGAAAAACAAAACAGTAAAAAAAGTAAAATATCTAATAAAAGATTTCTTATCAGATTGGGTAGCATTAGATATCGATTTAGCATCATTTAGAAAATTCGAGTTAGAAAATGTATAGGAAGAAAAAAAAAGACACAGAAATAAAAAGCTATTGGAAGAAATGTTTTTAAAGAAAAATACTTCAAACATTGCTCTGCCTGAATCATCTGGAAACACTAATGGTGATTTAAAGAAAGTATTGAGCCTTAGAAATTGACGAAACAGTATAAGAAAAGTTAGATATGGGAAAATATAAAAAGTAGCAGACATTGCAGAGTTTCAATGACGTTAAAAGCTTACGACTTCAATTTCTTGACCATTAATTCACTGATTAACTAGGATTACATATATATTTATATAATGATACGAACTACTATTATTATGATGGTAAACGAAAAAAGAAAATATAGAAATTACACATTTTTTAAAAAAATATCATTATTCACCTTGTGTCTATTATAATGTCTCGAACCAAATTACAATTTAGAGAAATCATTTACCTTAATTATCCATTTTCATTAATAAGCTTTAAGGTATAATGTGCACCACCAAGTGTTTTATAATCATCTGCTGAATTTTAAATCCGAATAAATAACCATATATTTTTTTATGAATTTTTAGTTTATAGGCAGTATAAATGTAGAAAATTTTAATACATTGCGCAAATTTCATGTTAATTAAAATATTTAAATGGTACATGAGTTAATTTGAAAACAATCATGAATATTCATAATAGCATTATATTTATGTAGTAGGCTTGATGTATTGTTTAACTTGTTCACATATATTTTATGATAAAATTGCTTATCATAAAGCATAGTTATAACGGAAAATCTTGAAACTTATTAAATTCTAGAAATAGTTCCTAATCTATGATTAAATTAATTGAATGGTGTCTTTGAAAATTTAAATTAATTCTTTGTAATAAAATATTTAGCAAATTAGGATATTTCGACATATTTGCATAGTTTATGAAACTATAACAATAGATTGCAGAAATATTTTTAACTAAATTAAGCTTTGTAATATTATTTTTTTATCATTTTGGTTATTTTGAATTTATACAAAAATTATACAATTATTTTCTGATACTCCTCTCATATAATATGTAATTTAATGTACATATATTTGCCATTTTATGTGTTAATTTCATATTAGTTTATGTCGAAATAATGAAATATTCTGCTTTTTTTAACTAATTTTGCAGGGAACAAATGTATCTCATTATATTTTGAAGTAGTTAATTCCTAATAGTTACTTCAGAATTTTACTCATATTTTATGGTATTTTCTTATAATGAATAATTATTAAGTTTTTAAATTTTTAGTTTTTTTTGTTAATAATTATCAATTAAGAAGTTAAAATAGAAATAATTCAACAAAATATGTAAGTTTTTAAACAATAATTTATATTTCTACTATTTTTAAATTTTATTAAACTTTCTAAAATGTACATTTTTAGTAATGCTTAAGTCTTAATTTTAAAATGTTTTTTAACATATTATTATTATTATGAAAATTAAATTAATTGGATTATCACCTATTAATTAAAACTCATTAGTTATAAATATATTGAATTCAATTCACTAGAATTTACTTTCTTATATTCAATTTCACGTTTAAAAATAGGAGCCATAGATGATGAAGTTAGAGGAAATAATTAATTAAATTGTCAAGTTCAAATGGATTAAATTTTATTTTGTACAAAGATAATTTATCTTTTATGAACTAAAATCTGCATTAATTATTTTTCTATGTAGGGAAACATAAATCATATTAAAACATTGTATTACGTTAATCATAAAAGCTAGGCTTATATGTGAAACTTTATGAATAAATTTTATATACTGTTTTCTATATTTAAATAAATCTATTGAACTGAAGCCTTAAGATTTATGAGTAAAAATTAAGGTAAAATATCTGTTACAGATGTTTAAGAAAGAGGTAAGAATATAAATTCCCGTTTATGCTTGGTACACGTCTGTTAAAGGCATCATTATGGTAATTAAGAATTTCAAACTTGGAAGGATAGGAAGTAAATTCAATCTGCTGTAATATCAAATAGCTATTTAGGAAAAGATTTATTTTCATACTATGTAGTGGGAATTTATATTTCGCTGACGTCATCGTGATTGATGGATTTCTTACGAATTAATGACGGAAATACACTTAATAGAATTGAACGAACTAATGTACAAATTTTTACAAAGTATATGAAAAAGGCATTAGATTAAAAGTTTTATTAAATATTACAAAATTTAAATTGATTTGAAAGTTTGTATATGCTTACCTAAATAATGAGAATCAAGTTATTTCTTAAACAAATTTTGGAAATGATTTTGTACTCCTTACAGTTAGTAAGAATACCCCATATAAAATTTTTAATTAATTTTCTTTAATTACAGCTAACCATAAAAACGTTCTTTAAAATAAAATAAATTATTATAAAAAAGCTGGTTTATATTTTAAAAAAGGTAAAGATAATAAAAGTGCTTAAAATGACTTTTACTATAAAATGGAAGCAATTTTCATATTCTTATTTTTTCACATTCAATATGTTTTTGAAAATCTTGATGTTTTAAATTCTAAATCAATTACATAAATTATTTATATAGTTTGTACCTCTTCATCTACAGAAAATACCTCTAGAAGAAGATTTGTTTCAATTATTTATTTTATGTTCTGCAATGGAACGCTTTAAGAGCACATAGAAATGCTGAAAAAATTTCAATAGAAAATGCAAAGACTATAATTAAAGGTGATTTTCGTGCTCTATTAAGAGAAAGAATGCAAGCCAATAATGGTTTTAATAAATCATTTTCAACTTTTTGAAAAATTTGCTACTTATATTAATCGGAAAATATTCAAAGCCAAACAATACCTGCTTGTAAAAAACACTGATAGTGCAAGACATAAATTTGTCCAATTGTTTTTCCATATTAATAGCTAAAACCTTTAGCATATACAAATTGAAAAGTTTTGCTTATGTATTTGTTGTATAAATGTAAATAAAATAAAATATGCGAACAAGTTTTACAATTAGCACCTGTTTCAAATAACGATAGGGAAAACTTCAGCGAATATAATAATTGAATATCTTAAAAATTAATAACAGATTTATCATTTTTATATGGATAAGGTTATGATTGTGCAGCTTCAATAAGTGAAATATTTAATGGAGCACAAGCAATCATTTCAAAATTATACCTTCAAGTGCTCTATGTGCATTCTCATCCCACAGACTGAATTTGGCTATAAGAAATGCTATGAAAATGAAATATATTGAAAAGAGATTGAGCATAATTCATAAAAAGTATAGTTTTTCTCACTACGAAAAGACAAAACGCATGGATAGCAAAAAATGATTATGCACTGAAATCCATCAATAATAATCTACAATTAAGGCGGCTGTGACAAACATTACGACACCATGTCCTGCTAGAAGGATAGACAGACACGAAAAAGTGACAATAAAGCTAGAACTCTTCAATGCTTCAGAAATAGTGTCATCTAATGCTGAAATATTATTGAAATATCATTATTAAGAAAAAATACTATCCTTGCTCGTATTAGATAAATTATTTGTGCCTACATTTCCCCTAACCAAATTGTTGTAAAAATCTGATAATAAAATTTAAATTTATTGATGACGTTTTGTTCAAATTAATTATATTCGCAAATATTCCAAAATTCAAGTATTTTTATTTACTGCTATATGTTTGATCTAATTCAAAAAATCAATTTTGAAATAAAAAAATGAGATTTATCGCCTATTAAATACCAGTTTTTCGATAAAGATTCTTTATCCCCAAAACCATATTTATGCCATTTTAGATCAATTGATAAGCCAATTTAAAGAGGGGTTTATTAATCGCAAAACTAAATTGCAAAATATCTGATGCATTTTTTACTAGATTTGTTTTGGATTTGAATTTCTGTAAAACAATATGCAGCATTTAAATAATAGAAATAAATTTTTAAAACTCTAATAAAATAAAAATATGACTTCTCAAAATTGGAAACACATTTTTTTTCTCTTCTTTAATATCCATTGCAAATAAAAAAAATGAGCATTGGAAATCTCAAGCAATTGAAATATCGTAAGAGAGACACAAGAAATGGAATTTTGCTCTGAAAGAGATAGATACAGATAAACATATATTATTCGAGAATTGTTTTGTTTTAAAGCCTATATATTCTTCGTTTTAATACTTGGAATACAATCCAAAAATCATCCTATCCCTGACTAGAAATTATTCGCCATATAGAGAAATAAATGGTAATCTATTTAATATTCAGCCCCATGAAAATATTCCATAATCTCATTTTTCTTTACGAATAATTCCTTAAACACATTTTCAAACGTTTTTAATGCGAATTAAGGATATATTTCATTCACCATCTACATTTAAATAATGTATCACAAATTAAATCTATCCAGAATACGATATCACATTTTTAATTTATATCAGATATTAACCCCTAAATACACAGATATTTTATTAATACTAGATACATTAATTTTCCATATTTAATATTTTAAGTTACATATTACTAAATATTTTAATTTGATTATATCCTCTTGTTTTGCGTGACGGTGTTTTCATCATTGATAGCTAAATTAATATAAATTAAAATTAAATTGCAACTATAAAAATACTCGTTATTTAATTGAAAACTGAAGCCTTTCCTGTAGTTGTTTTTTTTAATAATTTTGTTGCTTATTGTAGTTTTTGTAGTATGGTTTTAAAGTAGTTTTTTAATAGTAGTTATTTTTATTAAGGTATTTAAAAAATATACATAACAGCCGTTTTACGCCTAATTTAAATATTATCTATTTTAAAAATTAATAGAAGCCTTAAATTTATTATTTTTTCCATAGTTTAAAAGAAATTATTATATAAAATTATATATGAATAGAAATTAATGAATTAATAGAATATTAATGAACAGAAAATTTCTAGATGTTGATTAAGTAATTGATTCAATAAAATTGCAAATATTATATTTTTAAAATAATTTTGATTTTAATAAGATGAATTATTTAATAGCGAATACAAAAAATAATATCTGTCTATATAAATTTCTATATAAATTTTTCTATCACGTAAGCTAATCGTGTACCAAAAATATTAAGGTATAAATTCCTTTTAATAATAAATAAATTGTAAAATTTAACGACTTTTTTCATTTAAATAAATAGTTTACAACCTGGAAATAAAATTAGATATCTACCAATAATTTAATTTTAATATTAAACACAAGATTATTGAATTTCAAGAATCTTTCACGTATAATATAATCTAAGCAACCATGTTTAGTTTAAATTGATTTTGAAGACATACTTAATCAGCATAATTTGAGATATACAAAATTTCCTCATTCCCTATCTGAATTAATTAAATTATTGAATTTCGTTTTATTAAATGTCAATTTACAACATGAGTTTTACTATAAATCATGCTCTTTTCAAATTGACTATTTTTCACATTTTATATTAAGTTGATAAAATTATGACAAACACATACATTAATTTGCACTATCTGAGAATTTGTACCATCTTTGAAATTTGCAGGTATCTAATTATGGATTTTAATTCATTGATTCCTCCCATCAAATTTACCTCTTTAATAAGTAATCAGTCCAAAATGTCATTTGCCTCTAAAGGTATTGAATTCTCGATACCAGCTCCATAACCTCTTTTATACCAAACATTATTAGAATACTAGATAATTAAAGGCCATTCCCAACTAAGGATTCATACAGAGGTTAAGACCGAATGAATTATTCGTAAATGATACTGGGATGCAACTATTTTATTATATTCGGAGTGTATTTGAAAGGGATGAATTATAGGTTAAATAAACTTAACTACGATGCAGGCATAACAATGAGCAAGCAGTCTGAACCTGACCATAATCGAGAAAACGTTGGGTCCACCTCTATAATTTGCACGTTAGGGCGCATTAAAGGATAGATAACATTTGAAGTAAATACAGATTGAAAGGGAGTTTACTCTCTTTTGTTTAGAAGCTCTTTGTGAAAGTGGAGTCTTAGATTCTCGGTGGCAATTCAATTTTGTTTTGATGCATTTAATTTTGGTTGACAATGATAAGTTTCAAAATCTGTTTAGTTCATAAATATAATGATTACGAAATAGAACTATTTGATTAATTTTATATTAAATTAATATAAAGTAGTAGGCGAGGAGTTTGGAAATATTAGAAATAGATTCAGACATTACATTTTGAAAGACAATGTTTCGCGACAAGTTTAAGATACACATTGAAGAGATGATTGGTATTTTCTCAATAATAGATATTTTAGAAATATATATAATTACGTATGTAGTAAAGATTAATTTAATAACGTTTGTGTAACTTTGAATTTTAAAGCAACTTGGGGTTTTATTATATAGTCTACATTAAAAATTTGTATGAATAATTTTTGAATAGTATTCAGAAACTAAATCAGTCTATATATATTCTGATTTCATGATAAAATTAACTTTAAAAAATATTTCAAATATATTAATATAATTTAAAATCATAATGAAATGACTTATATTGATATGACAATTGCGTAGAAAAATCGTATTTGCATGTTATGACTACTTTATTGTAGAAGTATTATTTAGTTGATGGAAGAATATATTATTTAAAAGTCAAATTATTTTTAAGCAAAGAGAAATTTAATTTTTTAAACATTTTATTAAGATTAATAATACAATTACTCAAAAAAATATGAAGAATATATTTTAACATTAGATAAAATATTATTTACAAAATATAAATTAAATTCTATTATATGATTCATTCAGTCTTATGCATCCTTCATGTTATAAAATATTTGAAATTTGAATGATTAATTTAAATTTGTTGCTTACATCTCATTCGTATAATTTTTTAATCATCAGATGTTTAGAGGATTTACAATACTTTCAAATTTAAAGTTACAATTTTTAATTATAAATTAGTTTCATAATCAAAGATGATTTAATTATGTTTTAAAAATGTGTGGAAATAAGAAAGAATATTGCAGATAAATTAAACTTTATTATATAATTCCTTTTGTAATTAAAAAAGATAACTTTATATGTATAAGAATTGTATATAATTTTAATGTACTAAGATAAATTAAATTTTATTATATGATTTATCAAGTCTTATGAATAATTCATGTTGCAAACTATTTGAAATTCGAACGACAAACTTAAATATTATATCTCATTCGTATATTTTTTTGTTCTTCTGATGCTTATACGCTTTACGCTATTTTCAAATTTACTGTTCATATTTTGAAATAATTAATTTTCAAATATTTGTAATAGTAGGAAAAATATTGCAATAAAAAAGTTCTGAAAAAATTTTTCATTATTTGTTTAAATTGTTTTTATTATAATTATAGATACAGATGTTTGTTTTTAGAGTCCTTAAATTTTGTACCCAATGATTGTATATTGTTATCTCATAATGTCCTAATCATGCATAAATATAATACTAACCAATTTGCATGTTTTTACTGTTTATATCTTTTATTTTTTTGGGGTCTGCATAAACTGATTGTTATACGTCTCTTTTGAGACAATATTTTCAGAATACAGTAAATCTTGAGAAAATATATGTTCAACTCATATTTACAATTTTACAATCATTTCAAAAATATAGCCAATTTCATCGCAAACTATTGCTGTATTTTTGTTGTCATACTTGTTTTCATACAGAATATAATGTATTCCTAGTTCTTCACTGATGGAAGTAGTAAGCCAGAAAAAGCAAAACCCACGATTTTCCGGATAATCTTCTGAGAACCAAACATACTCAGCCAGGAATCGGTTTGCTTGCTAAGCTGTTATCTATGCCACCGGAATATTGATTTTTGACCTCGTCTTCTTGAGAATGAGTGTTATGCACTTTCAGGTTATGTAAAGGATCTTATGAAAGTGGAAGGAATGCGTATAGCAGGTAGTTAGGTTGTAGACCATGTGAAAACGTATGTTTCGTGGATTTTGTATACATTTTAGTGACATCACGCATTCACATTTATAATGTTTTATACTGCTACTTCAAACAGCAGCATATTGAAATATAAAATGCGCTTTTCCCTTAATATCACTACTACACGATTGTATTTATTCATATATACTTTCATACTATTTCGGTTAAAATTAGTTTAATAATGTAAAAAAAAATATATCTATTAAATTAAATTATTGAGGGGATTATGAGAAATGTAGGGGATACTAATGAATGACTTCATTATTCGAAACACCTTTTACAATTATAAATGTTTTCAAAATAATAGTTTTAATAACTTGTATTATTTGAACCTATATATACTATTATATGCTTCAACATAGAAAGTCTTTTAAAAAATGCACATTGTTGTCAGCATAGTTAATTTTATACATCTATATGTACCGAATTGTAACATAATAGAATATAAAACAAATCTGATGTTTGCTTGCTTTATGCCTTTCATACGAAATGTATTCAACTTAGTAAATCCTGTTCGAACCTTCAATATTTTTAGAGTCATGCATTTTTCATATTTTATTTAGCATTTTATTCACTAAAACAATTTTTATACAAACTAGACCTTAAACGTATTTATGACACCTTTTACATGTATATTTCGTCACTAGGATTAAAAAGAATAACAAATGTACATATTTTTTTCTTTTAAACTATGTTTTTAAGAAAGACATATAAAAATGGTTATGCAATTCAAAGAAAAAAGAATATTGATCTGAATTTCATAACTTTCTAAATTTCAATTTAAATTCGTAGAAGAAAAAAATCGTTGTCTTTTCTACATGAAATTGCATGCTGTATAAGTTATTGCAACAATACAAATTAATAATTTCATATATGTTTTAAAAACTTCAATTCGAATCATTTTTATAAAAGAAAAATAATAATTACTGCAACTGCAAAATAATAAATAAACATAAATGAAATTCTGCACAAATTCCTTCTGATGGCTTGAACAAACAAACAAAAAAAAAAAAAAAAAAACATTTTAAATTTTGCGAGAAAAAAAATATAAAACACTTGGTAAAAAGAAATTCCTTCCAATAATATTTTGCTCAACGCCTGAACTTTCTTTTTCAAGTCACACAAAAAAAGAAAGACTCAAACATTTGCTACAAAGATAAGAGTAACCGATTGATTCAAATCTACACGCGAGTGAAAAATCAAAACATTGCAAAAGGACAACGAACGAGTTCCGTTTGGCCTGATTTCACAACAACAACCAACTAACACACGCGCTAACGTACGCAGCCCTTTTTTTACTACCCCTTCTAAATCCCAGTTCATTCCAACTCTATCACTGCACAGTTAGAGGAAAGAAAAAAAAAACAATCCATGAAAAAAAATAACAAATTTCCAAAGAAAAGTGTTTATCCTCCCGACTTGCATCAGATAAGCCTCCCATGTTATCAGTTGTGACAATTATTCAATGCTATTCGGAACTTCTTCTTCGGTATCAGGACTCCGGCACTCGATCAAATCAGACGCGATCACACCACCAAGAAAAGATAACTCAGCAAACAGAAAGCGTAATCCTCAAAATCTTATTTCGACCTTGATTGCTAATCACAGATTGGGGTTTATTTGAAGCCCGATAAGCAGCGACGACGCCCGTATAAGGAGGTACACCCGTATTGAATAATGTGTTTATCGAGGTGAGGTTCACTGACTTTGGTGCTGCATGTGAACTGAATGGTAATTGCACAAATAAACGTACCACTAACTCAATTTTCAACTTATGTACTAGTAGAAAAAAATGGGAAAGTCTGGGTAATATGTTAATGTTAATTAAGCAAGTTATGTAATTGTAAGGATTTACAGCGGTTTTATGGTTTATATAACCTAAAACCTTGGAAAATCTGGGAAAAAATAGAATATAAAAATTTTAAATACTGAAACTATTAAAATGCTATTAAATTTATTACAGAAAGTTTAAATTAAAATTAATCTGTAGTTTTTATATAATTAGTTTAAAATACTTTTACAAAATTTGTTAATATTTTTTCGCATAATTATTGAACTCGAAATAAAGAACACAATTTCAATAAGAGTGAAAACGTTATTACACGTTACACGTTACATTAACGTTATTATTATGTTAACGTTATTATTAAACGTTATAACATAATGAAAATTAACGCAAATTTTAATGGTATTATTGCAACAATCAAGGTATAACAAAAATATTTAGAAATGATTAGAAATTTTCATTTATTAACATTTTTTATACAATCCTCTAAATAATGTTTAACATAATCTATATTGTGCAATCTATATTTAACAAAAATGCATATTCAAAAATACTGATCTGTGTCATTTTAACAAAAAAAGAAAAATTTAAATAAAATTATGGTTGGAAGTAAATGTAAAATATAAATCTGTAATGGAATTCATGTAAATATACATTTTCTTTGAAAGTTTATATATTTTTTTTAAATTTAGATATATAAAACATTTATAAAATGTTATGTTATTCTTGTTTCAATATTAAAATTAAAAAAAATAATAAATAGTTGTTTCTTGAATTAATAATTCACTATATACGGCCTAAAAGTAATAACTAATTCCATTTTTTACATTAAGGTGTATTTTTTAATTTAAAACGTTGAAATATTTGTTTAATTTTTTAAGGAATTATTTATTATCATCTAAACGTTTTTTAGTATATGAAAAAAAAAAAAAATTAAATATATTTTGTAACATATATATTATTTTAATGCAATCTATAAGTAATCGATTACTGCAAAGAATAAAAAATCAATTACTGATACAATTTTTATTCTTGAACGTTATAAAGAAATCTCGCGCAACCTATTTCTCCAACATGTTCATTTAGAAGTCAGATAAAAGCAACAGTAAAATGGTGAGTGAATAAAATCTTGCAAGATAGCGATTGAAATCTAATTTATGATATGTGAAAAAATGTAGCGGTAAATACAGGAATTTTGATGAGTTTTCACTCCTTTCTTACTTTCTCACTTGCCATTTCTATTTCCGTGCGTTTCGGAATATTGATTCGACTCTATTTGATTTGTGTTATGGTCCAGACATCTCAGTGAACAGCGAATTTTTACGCCAATCTCATTTCGGCATTCAATTGAAAGTTTCAAAAAATAATTATCAGACATTATTGGAGAAATGCAATATGTTTTACATTATATTTTTTAATTCTACACAATTTTTGATTACTTATTATACTGATGCACAGATTGGTGAAGAATTAATAAATAATTATTAATAATTAAAAGACATTACAGAATAAATGTAATATGTTTTATGTTATTTTTTTAATTCTACGCAATTGTTGATTACTTATTATACTGATGAAAATATTAGTTAATAATTAATGAAATATAATTATTATTAATAATTATACATTACTGAATGTAATATGTTTTATATTATTTTTTTAATTCTACGCAATTGTTAATTACTTATTATATTGATGCACAGATTAGTAAAGAATTAATAAACGATAATTATTATTAATAATTATAAGGTATTAGTGAATAAATGTTATATGTTTTATATTACTTTTTTAATTCTATACAATTTTTGATTATTTATTATATTGATGCACAGATTAATGAAGAATTAATTAATGATAATTATTAATAATTATATTGTAATTATACTGATATTATTATATTATTAGTAATTATAAGACATTACTGGATAAATGTAATATGTTTTATATTATCATTTTGGTTCACAGATTAGTGAAGATTTCATAAACGACAATTATTTTTAGCGCCCTTTCAATTTATATAAAATATTCTAAATTATTTGTAATAGAAAAATTTATTAATACTGCATTGATGTTCCCAATAAAAATAATTTTATTTAACATCATTTCATTTTATTTCAGATTAAATAAAGTTTGGTAATTATTTTTGGATTCACATCAAACAGAGAACACAACTGAGAAAGATCTGAAGAAAGTTGGCGAGAAACGTTTTCAGGGAACTTTTTAAGGGAAAATTTATCAATTTTAATCTCTTTTACACGTTTGTGTATGCCTGTCATTAAAAGTTTCACAGTTTTAACGTATGCAAATTGAACCAATAAAATTGTTCTCTAACCAATCAAAATTAAAAATTATAATTATTTTTAAAATTTTGAAATCATTCAAATTTATATTTTAATAGAAAAGTTTATCAAGGCATTTGAATTAACTGAAGTAAAACAAAGGTCTGAACAATATATGTATATGTCTAGAAATCATCCATCTATAAGAATGAAGGTTTTAGATAGCCATGTTAGTGCTTCAAACCGTCAAATTGAATTAAGAGATTCAAAGAAGTAATTTCGAAGTTTGACATAAATATAAAAAAATGTATAGTTAATTTTTAATAGTTTAAATTAAACAATTTTTTTTAGTTGAAACAACTTATTAAAGTAATTTTTACAAAACCTCTTAATCTTTGTTGAATATGATTCAACACGATATATTTTCTTATCTCATTGTAATCTAATAGCCGAGAGTTTAAAATAATTATCTAATTTCCTTTTTCTAATATTAACCATACTTTGAAGATTGACATTTAGATAAGTAAAAACAATGATTATCTAGTACATAATCTTCTAAGGACGTGTTAACACAGTTCAATAAACATCACTAATTTAAGACATGTGATAAGTTAATGATAGTTCCAGAAAAATATTTTTAAATTTTTAGAAACATGCTGTCAAGTGGAATTTAGTTGTAAAGTTACTAGTGCAGAATTTTTAATGTGATCAAATTCATAAACTTTCAAGATTTTATTTTAATTTAAAAGGAAGCTTTTGTTAGAACCATGAGACATACTTTAATATTGTTTTTCATTTCATTTGTTCCATTTTAATCAACAATAAAATTTAAAATTTAAAATTTAAAATTAAATATGCAATAAAAGATGTACTTTATGCATAACTGAAGCAATTAAAGCATGCATATAAATTCTTGCAAATTTCACATCAATTTAATAACGAAATCTAATCAGCCTAAGATGTAATTTTTTGCTCTCTTTTCTCACTTTATTTAATTTTTTATTTTTCAGTTTTTTAATTTAATAATTATAGGTTTTCATAATATTTTAGTTAGAAAAAAAATACATTTTAAGTACAGTAGTATAGAATTGTTCAATATTTGCTTATAATTTGAAAAAAAAATTATTAGTAAAAAAAATTTTAATTATCAACTTAGTTACAGAGATAATGCTTAAATTAATTATTAACTCGGCGCTTAACTGAATATCCCTATATTAAATTTTTATAACAAATTTATAATGTTACTTTATTTTCTGTTTAGTTTCTTATTTATTCGATGTTCTGTAGTTTTTAACTATCTTATTATTATTTTTGCTTCATATCTGAAAATTTAATAATATTGTAAATTTGTTCTTTATTCAAACAAAATTAAGGCTTCATCATTTCTGCTCAAAATGAAGAGATATTTTTACTTTATTAAAAATATCATAAGCAGAGTTTTATAAAAAAAAAAAAAAGTTTCATACTATTTAAAATTAATTTTGGAAATTGTCATTTTTTTAAAATTTTCCTTTCATTAAAATATAATTTAGGTAATAAATATTCATTTTTCCAAGAATTTTAATGGTATAAAATAATGCAACATTAGTTTAGGAAACAAAAAGGTGATTTTAACGAAATTTTCTAAATTTGTAATAAAGTTTTGAATATAAAATCATTTTTTATATTGTTTGTAAGTCTTTAATTATAAAATCATTTTCTTTTTCAGATGAAACTGTATAAAATTTATTTAAAATTCCTTTTCTTTTTCAAATTCATTTTATATAAATGGTACATTTTCCATAAAAGCAGGGTATTACCTTGTGGGCATCAATTTGGTAGACAAAATTTTTATTCATTCCTTTAAAAACGCTTTAGAAATTTTTGAATTATATTTTTGTTTTAACAACGACAAAATGATAGTATGCCTGAATACATTTAAAAGTTTTCACCATTCAAGATTTTAAATACGTGTTTTAAAAATGATAGTTGGATTGCTTTATAAATAGTTAGAATTCGATATAATTTCCTTAACTCTGATAAATTTAACGAAAATTTAATGAGGATTTATTAAACAAAATTCAAAAAATCTATTAATCGTATAAGTATATTAAAATAATCTATATAAAAAAATGTTTTTAAAAACATTTTATAATTACTCTTAAAATACTTTTTAACAATATTAAAAGAATAAAATTACAATTTTTTATTTCTTCGAAATGTGTGTTTGTTATAATAGTGACTAGTATTCAAAGAAAGTATGTTTATATTTAATAATTTTAAATTTGTTCTGTGGGGATATCAATATAAGTTTAAAATAGGGGATATTATATATTTATCTTAGGTTAAATTCCTTAATAGCATCACTTAAGTAAATGACTTCTTGGGTAATGCTATGTCTTGGATAATGTCTTGGATAAATGTCTTGGATAAGGATATACTACTTAATACTGAAAAACTTTCAAAATGTATTCAAATGTTTTGAATAAGATGGTTAAAAAAAATATTAAATTACAGTATTTTTTACTTCTTCTGTCTTACAGCAGTTGACTTTATACTTATGATGACTTCATACAAGTCATGTTACCTGGTATATGGTGACTTTATGAGTATAAAATCACATGCCATATATTAGGGGACACACTAATTAACAACAACACATAGTGTTGCAATGAACACGTTTTAGAATGTTCGTAGACATATTACATAAAATATCCTTTCTGCCACACGAAAGCACTTGAGTTGAACAATTTTGTGGTGTTATTGTATTGGAGTCGAAATAATATAGCTACTGTGACATATGGGTTATAAAGAAATTGGTGGTTCAAGGCCACTGATGAAAGGCCTCATCACTAGTTGATCTTATCATTTGGCCAAGATGTGAGAAAATCGATAAGGTCACACGGAAAATATCGCGCAGCCAGTTGAAGGAGGAGTTATTGATGTGTCACTGCTGCCAGAGATCTTAGAAGTACATTTCTCAACACACGTGCAATTCTGTTAAGTGAGTTGAATTATTTCGAGGGAAATGAAATTCCAGCTTTAAGACACCCATCTTTGGTAATTGAAATAATTTTAATTCAGATAATGATTAAAGAGATGTATTTATACACTAAAGACCCAGAGTTAATCCCAATTTTGTTATTCAGTTCATTAAATTGTTCTTACATTTTTTTTTCTTAATTTATCATCTTTCAAACTTAATTATACGAGTAGAAGTCATTGCTTGCAGTAAGAATTAAAACTACTTCTTAGTTTGGATAGTTTCTCAGATCTTAAATTTTATATCATTTTATAAATTTTATATAAAGTTATGAATCTTTTTAAAGATTCATAACTTTATGTAAATTCTTAGAAGCAATTTGATTGCCTGAATGAATACACTTAATTTTTCAGTACTCAGTTTTCAGAATCAAAATATTAGAATGCTTCTTTACAAAATTCATTTTTAGCAATAAATTATATGGTCAGAAGCATACTTTAGAGTTTGCGACCTACATACAAGATATGGAATGCCTTTCCGGTTATTAAATTTTTATTTAAAATCCAAATCGTTTTATCGAGTATGAAATAACATTTTCAATATGTGTTGTACCAAGCTGTTTTTTCGAATACACATGACATAAAAGTACTTACATAAAACTTTATTTAACATTAAAATAAAAAATTTTCTTTTCGTTAATACGATTTTAATCCCTGTTCAGATATTTGCTTTAGAAGCCTAAAATCTAGACAATAAAGTTGATGGAAATCTATATTGGAATAAAGTATAATAATGAAAATTGCCACAAGTTATTAATTATTTAATTTTCTTCTGTTAGACATTTGGCTTAAATTTAAACTATTATTATATTTGAAGGGATGTCTTACCCTGATGGCACTCACCACTAAAACGGATAATAATGATTCGGTACTACTCACAATGCAATTGAAGTGGTCGTAAGTAGTAGTTTTAAGCTACCACAATTTAAAACGATAATCCCGAAGATGCTATTGACTTTGAGGTGTTCGTACCGTCCATCTAGATCTAAAGTAAGACAGTCTTGCAGATTTGTCGTGGGCATATCTTGAATAGATGAGTTTCCATTGTATATCACTTATTGGATATGAAATTGCTACCATTTTAGTTTGAAACCTCAATGTGAATCTTCTAAGCAATTCCATCCCAAAAGGTTTGGATTAAGAAACTAGTATTGCAAACATCACTTAAATAAATATATCCATAGAAGATTTTTGAAATGAATCTTAAGCCATAATATAATTCATTCATTAATTAACTCATGAAAAAATGTACTTAGACGATATTTTCCACTAAAGGGCTATGCAAAATTTTTTAATAATATGTTTATATCTGTAAACGTTAAAAATATTTATTGAACGTCATCAAAAGAGAGTAAAGCAATTTTTCTTTTTAATACGTCAAACCAGATGTTGGTAACTGATAATTTTTTTTTTTTTTTTATGTAATTTCAATATCAACAATATAATACGAACTCGATATACTATATTCAGATAAGTGAAAGCCTCTATATCTAATCTTCACTACTGAATAAATAGTATTTTGTAATATTGAATGTTATCTTAAAATGATGAAAATCTTCACAAATGAACACCAAATAAAGACATGTTCTTAAGTAACATTTGTTTTTTTTCTGGGAGGAAAGCAAAAATTTTACAAGCATGCATTTATTTTTTTTTATTCAGTGTAAAACGTAAAACACACAGGAAAAACCGTACAAAATTTTAAGTTTTTAATAAATATTTAATTAATGTCATATGAAAATTAATCATATTTAATTGAACGAAAAAATTTAACATTTTTAGTTCTGTTGAATTAATTATAATGACTGTTTGTTAAGGAGTATTTTGCTTTTATTTTAAATTTGTATAGCATTTTTTGTACGGAATAATTTTTTGTAATACGAAATCTAAAAGTTCATCCTGTTGGAAAGTAATTATTTTTTTTAAATTTGTATCAATTTGTATTTGTATTGTATTTTTCATTTGTATCAATCTAAATCAAAATGCAGATTTAGTAATTGTATATTGTATATTGTATTTGGTTGAATATCCCCGTTTAGTGTCCAGCAACAATCTGCAAGAAGTTTTGGATTTTATTTTCCCTGATAACGTTTTTACATTATTGAAATATCTTGGTGGAATTGTTTACAGAGCCGAGATTTTTAGAAAAGTAATTTAAGTGAAAACCCAGAAAATGTATTTTTAAGAACATGCTAACTTTTCAAGTTTTTATATTGCGATTAAACGACTTACATGAAACTGTTTTAACCTCATTAAAAAGTTTACGCAAAGTTATCGTTTTTCATAATCTCCCTTATTTGTGGGCCTACAAATATTCCCCCTTTTATTTAAACATCACTGATAATAGGGAATTTGTTCTTTAAGTACGCGAAACTGGGCCACTTTTATCCATCTCCCTTTCATTAATCTGAGTCTCATGGGGAAGGGAGAAAGTCCAGGATTTGCATGTGGTTATATTTTTTTGTCCGGGTATCGGATTTCCTTTGGACTATTGATGAGAAAATGATTTTTGCTATCCCTGCGATCTCCCAACACATTTAGAAATGAATATCAATACAATACTTACATACATAATTTCCTTAAATGGTGAACAAGCGTACAGTGTCTTGTTTTCGTCGACGATAATAAGAAATTGTAGTTACCTTCTTGATGAGATTCCAACCCTTTAATTCTGCCTGATTATTTGACAAATTTAGTTCCAGAACTTCTTGATATTAGACACAGGACATTAGCACAGGCATATTAGTCCTTGATATTAGACTGGTGGATTCTATGAGTTTCTGTAGACCTTCTATCAAAATCTGGATCTTTCATGTCGTCTTTTCCGGGACTTCATTGTAAATCTTCATCGCCAGAGCCATCAAGCTGCATTGTTCTGGTGGCATTGGGATTTAAGTTCGTTTCTTTGAGGAATAGGAAGCTATGGTATTTAACGATCTTTTTGTGTTGCTGGTTATTATATAAATTTTTTGTAATGTAGAAATAACAGACCGTGGAGTGGTCCTTTGGTTAATTCCATACCGATAGAATTGAAATGGCATATGTTCCGCTTGTTTAAGCCAACCACTAATTTATGTTACAGAAGAAGCACAGCAAATATGAAAAGTCGAAGATTTATCCTGATTACCGATTTGACACTCAATAAAGTCAATGTTTTTTTTTTTTAAATCAAGGAAGTGATATTCATTGTTTAAGACTTCAAAGTTTAACACACATGTAACAAATATTTTGGATGTTTTTCATAATTTTACTACATTTCAAGGAATCTGCTAGTACAAAAATAAACCCTTGAACCCTAAAGAAGAGTAGTTCACTCATAACTAATATGAGCACCATTCTAACTTTACACGCAAGTATAAACTAAATGGAACTGATTCAGATAAACGAAGTTCTGAAATTATCAAGTTCTCTAGACTTGTTTTGATGAAACTGGTGTGTAGTTAATAGAGAGTTTTTGCATACCGTACGTTAGTTATCGTAGGACGTCCGTTAGCTTTTTCTCCCTAGCGCGCATGCTCATAGGAAATTATGTTTCCTATGAGCATGCGCGCTAGAGAGAAAAAGCTAACGGACGTCCTACGGTAACTAACGTACGGTATGCAAAAACTCTCTAATATCATTATTGGAATCTGCATTATCATATATTCTTGGAAACTACCTACGTTTAATAAAATCTCAAGCAAATAAAGTTACTTCAAACAAGACACTTTACTATCTGTGAGATATATATATATATATATATATATATATATTATGTAAAATAACAAAAAGCTGATCCTGTGAGCAACTTCGTATTTATATGCAGCTTTACGTAACAAAGTTCAAATGAAAAACTACAATTATCTAATTAAAAATTTATTAACGACCAGGGTTGTATTACTATATAAGTTTTATTTATTTTATTTTATTTATTAAATCATAAATTGCATTTCTAAGAATTTTTCCGAAAATGCTATAAGAATTTTCTCAGTTGAAAAGAAACTCTTTTTTAAATGAAAATAAAATTTTTAATTAAATTTTACTTACCATTATTCACTACAGTAAATATTTATAATACAACATTAGCTTCCTGTACTATAGAAAAGGCGAGATAAATAGGTATGCCTATTAATATTCGTTATAAATGGAGAGATTATAAAAAGGATAAAAATATAGTTAATCAGAAAAATAAATTATGAGGATTTGATGTTCTACATCTCATGGAAAATTTACACAGTTTTAATTAGCATCTAAAAGGATTCTAAATTTCCAAAAACGTCTCCAAAAAATTCTAGCAATTTCTTTGATGACAAAAACATTCTCTTAACACGCTTTTCTAAATGTTAGACTAAGAAAACTATACTGTATTTCACATAATATGTGTAAATGTTTTCTTAAGAAGTTTTAAAAATTTGCTAAATTCGCATTACGAGTGATTTATATCATTCATGAAGCAATTAGTTCTTTTTGTAAAGGAGTCTTTTATGCATATATATTATGATCAACATTTATTATGATTCCTGATTTGACCAGAAGAGTTTTATTACTATTATAGTGTATTGTAGCAGATTCAGTAAGTGCCAGATATATTAAGGAAGGATATTTGTTAAATTACATTCATAAGGAAAACAAGATTATATATTTCCTTAAATATGCTCACCGTTCTGCTGTAAACAGGAAACTCTAAGCAACCATCTCAACAACAACGTACATGTTGTCAAAGCAAAGGTCACTTAATGAATAGGGAAGTCACTCATTGATTGGACAATTTATAAAGTAGCCATTTGTGCATTTGTTGTATTATAACCAATAATTCTTATGATGCCTGTAATGGACAGGAGCCCATTCATCACTGATGCTGCATATTGCAGATATTCAGTGCACCAGAAATGTACCACGGACAATGGGCTGCTACTCTACATTCACAATAGAGAATATATGATATTACGTTTTCCTGGAAGTTTTCTACTCTAAATGGGTTCACATGTCACAAGCTAGAGAACTTCAATTATACATCCTTGCAACCATCTCGCCAACTGAGTGGGCTTTACCAAAGAGAATGCTACTATAATTCTACATCTTATAAAGTGCTCATTTGTGCATTTGTAATATAATAATAATACTCTAATTGACCTGAAGCCATTTATTATTGATAAGGTATAATGTAGCAAATTCAATGAATTCTGGATACACCACGGACAATTGACTGCTGCACGACATTCACAAAAGAGAAAAGCTGCTGTGTTATTTTTTGGGAGAATTTTTTACATTAAAGGGGCTCACACTTCTCCTACAAATATAGAAACTCCAGAAGAATATACAAGCAGCCAATCATAGCAACACTGTGCAGGTAATTAAAATCTGTCACTTTGTATGCCCTAATTAAGTTGGCGTTAATAGAACCTATAATCAATTCCTTCAAATTCACACGTTACATTTCACTTTCTAATTGAACAAACCTTCATGAGATGGATTTGTAATTTATTGCTTTAATTTGAAAAACAAAAAAACTTCAGACTTCGAAGCAATTGCTGTAAATGACTTTTCATTGATTATCAAATTCATATAACACAGGATTTAAAGTAATTATCAGTTTTCTTAGAATTCCGAAAGTTTTTATTAACTGTTATACATATCCATATGGAATTGATAACATTTTTAAAACCAATAATGTATTTTCAATTAAATAAATAATTTTTAACAACGAAATTTGAGTTATGAGAGATCTGAAAATAGAATTTACTTAATCATATTATAATGTAAACAAATATATTATAAAATAGTTTTGTATAAAAATGAATTTTATAATTTTTCTAAAGTAAAAACTACGTACTTTGTTACGAATAAAATTATAAATATTAGCATTAATTATTGAAAACTAGATAAAGCTTAAAATTTACTTTCTGAAACTATTTTTTTAGTTGAATTAAATGTCTCTATACTGTTAATAATTTTAATTTGCCAAATTCGATATATATGTCAAAAATATTACCTGTAGTAATTTTTTTACAGTAAGTTTGCAAAATGCTTATTAAGCATTTATCGTTTTAAAAAGTTTTAATCGAATCTGATAATTTTTTTTTATTCAAGACATCAATTTATTTGATACATTTTTCAGTGAAGGCCGTCAAGTGCAGGATACAGTTCTACTTAAAATATTCTTACTGTCGCATTTTTACAATGACGAGTAGCAGATAATTTTTATTGATTATCAGAACATCTTACTTGACATAGTATGTTTTCTTTTTTCATATTTTATCTCACGCTTCTAGGAAAAATCAGAATATTTATCTAACTTTTTATAGATTGATTGAAGACTAGCAGATTTGCTGTAGATATGAATGAAAACACCAGTAGCAATTTTGTGTGATGAATTTAAATGTAAATAAAAATCAATAAATTTAGTTATAAATATTTTAATATCTATGATTAGTATATTTAAAATTAAATTTATTATTATGAATTTAATTTTAAATATCTAATTATTTAAGTATATTCTGGTAAAGCTACAAACTCAGAAGATACTTAGAATCAATTACCAAACAAATATTGTGTATTCAAATTATTTATAAACACATAAACTAAAAATAATTTTACATTGTTTAATAATATTTACAAACTATACTACTTTTAATCTGCAAATCCTTATTCATTCAATGCCAACAAATTTGTAAATTCGCATTTTATATTGTGAACTTCCAAAAATTTATATTTATTTTAAATTAAAAAAAAGGTTAGTAGAAAGGAATGTAAATTTATTTTATTAATTAAAATACAAAGCAGAAAGTAATTAAATTAAGAATTAATATATTGGCTTATATCGTGACTAATCTTCAAATAATTTTAGATAATTTACCCAATATTAGATGTAAATAATTAAAACAATTTTCTAATAATAAAAGTAGACATTTTTCATATATATTTACATAATAATTTACGTGGAGCGAATACCGCTACACTGCTGCGACTATGGTTATGCATAAAGGTGGTTGTGTTTCCAGTACATTTCTCGTCGGTTCTTTGTGAGGTTTGTCTACAGACAAACGCAAACACACATAATGTATATATATGAAATAAATTCAATACTTTCATATACGTATATATGCATAAATATTGAATTTATTTCTTAAAAATGGAATATTTTACTTCATGAATCTACCAAACAAGAATTTTACAAGACAAACGGAGATCTAGCATAAAATTGCAATTGCATTATTCTAAAATTCTCAATTTAAAGCAGAAATTTTTTAATATTCATATAATTTTTAAAACAATTTTGAAAACTCAATTCAGAAAAGAAAAATATGTATTTTGAAAGCATTTTAGATTTCAAATGAGGAATTAAGCATTATTTTCAATTTCCATATAGTTTATTATTTTAACATGAAATTAAATTATTTAATTAATATAATATTTTAATACTGTGGCAGACAGTGTTAAATAAATTTTAAAACATAAAGATATAATAATAAATAATAGATCGTCAGATGCTCAAAAATTTTTGTTATGAAAGAAGAATTTCATCCATCATCTCAAAAATTTACAAGTTCCGGACATGCCTCTCATAATAGTGAAGCATTCAATTCCTGACAAAATATACCATTTACTTATTTTAATATGCACATCCTTCTTAAAAATCAAAATACTAGAAAAGCTCTTTCAGCATTTCATACCTTATTAAATTTTCTTTAAATTATGCACAAGAGTTTCTAAATTTTCTTTCATGATAAAACATAGAAGCTGGAAAATGTATAATTAAGCGCAAATAATAAATATTACTAATTTTACAGTTTCATAAGTATGTTTTCCATGCAAAATTCTGTTTAATAAATTATGTTTTCAATTTAAAATTATGTTTAATAAATTATATTTTCAATATAAAATTATGCTTAATAAATTATGTTTTCAATTTAAAATTATGTTTAATAAATTATGTTTTCAATTTAAAATTATGTTTAATAAATTATGTTTTCAATATAAAATTATGCTTAGTAAATTATGTTTTCAATTTAAAATTATGTTTAATAAATTATGTTTTCAATATATTCTGGTTAATTAATTAATTAATTTTTCTGGCTAATAAGTTATAAATTCTGATAAAAATTGGAATACAATTCTGGTTAATAAATTAATAAATTATTCATGTTAGTAAATTATATGTTCTGATAAAAATTAGAATACAATTTTGGTTAATAAATTATGTTTTCAATATATATTGTATTTATTAAATTATGTTTTCAATATAAAATTATGTTTTCAATATAAAATTATGTTTTCAATATAAAATTATGTTTTCAATATAAAATTATGTTTTCAATATATTCTGGTTAATAAATTTTTCTGGTTAGTAAATTATAAATTCTGATAAAAATAAGAATGCAATTCTGGTTAATAAAATATGCATTTAATATATTCTGGTTAATAGATTAATAAATTATTCTTGTTAATAAATTATAAATTCTGATAAAAATAAGAATACGTTGGTTAATAAATTATGTTTTTAATACATAATTAATGTTTTCAATTATAAATAGATGAATGTATTAAATGCCATGCATTGTTATCATAATTTAATTATTTAGTCATTAGTTTCAAATTTGATTTAACGTATTCTTCAAAAAATGCATTGTTTTAAATGCCTAGTATTTGTGCACCTCAATGCAGCTGCCAATCACCAGAAATAAGCTGCAGAGGTTTTCCTCAATGCATGGTTTAAGTCCAAGCCTTTGATAAACTTACAATGATGTCGCGAGCATATTCTTAAAGATGAACAAAAAATATGCTAACATATTAGACAAAACGGGCTGCAAAAAAGAAATATAAAATACAGAAAAGAAGGCGTAGCTTTACTACACACAGCTTTTAAAAGGTTTATTAGATAAAACAAGCAGAGTGACACTAAGTATTTGAAAAAAAAAATTGTGTTTCTTTGACGATGCTTTAATCCATCACGAATAGTGGTAATAGAGCTTTTAACGTTAATTACGATGCTACGATGGGTTAGTGAAAGGTTATCTTTTTTTTTTTTATTAATTTTACGAAGGATTTTTATAATATTTAAGAATGCAGAGGTATCCATCGTATAAAATGGAAGGATTTTCATTATTTGAAAAGTTTTATATTTCATAACGTAGTGCAAATAAATGTTTATATACCTATGTGTATTAATAAATAATGAAATAAAATCTGTTTCGATTAAATAATGTAAATCTTTTATTAATTAAAAATTTTTTAATTAAATTTCTTAAATTTCGTTTTTTAATTCAATATTTGTAAAGTGTCATGTTTCATAATGTGATGCAAATAAATTGCTATATACCTATGTATATTAATAAATAAGGAAATAAAATATGCTTCAATTAAATAATGCAAACTTTTTATTAATTAAAAAATGTTTAAATTAAATTTCAATTTTTTTTTTACTTTTATTAAAATATTGAACACATTGATTTCCGTAAACTGTAACCTATTCTATTTTATTAATTGGAAAACACACTTTTCGTTTTATTTAACATATTTTTTTTTACATTTATACTCCTCATAAATCGCCATTACAGTTTAATTCAATAAAATATAAGCAAACAAATAAAACTTATATATAACCCTTTAGCTCATTTGTACTAATGAGTTATATATAAGATTTTTAGAAGTACTGCTTTAAAGTTTTTAACCTATTACTATTTTTAAAATAATCTATTGAGATCAAATTCAAAGCAAATAAAATATACATGTATGTCATCAAATTTTGAAGCAATTAAAAAATTGTCAATATTCTTACATGTTAAGTAAACAAAATTTTAAACAATTTGTTTAAAAAAAAATAATAAAAAACAGAGATAAGTTTGGTACATTGCAAGAAGTAATCAATATTTTTAATTTAATAAAGCTAACCAATGCTGGGTTTCATATTTTTAAGTATATTTTCTAATTTCCTATATTAAACTAATTTTAAAACAATTTTTACGACAACTTTATAACAACCTCCTATTGATTTACATCATGTCGTTTCAAGAATAATTAAATTTGGAGTAAATCTCTTTGTAATTAAGACGAAGCTGAAAAGTCCATGGTAGACAGAAGAAGGTGCAGATACTTTCCACACCAGATATTTTCATTAAGGTTTGAAGCTAAGGAGAAGAAATGACTTTTGCACTGCATTCAGCGCTGTGTTGTACTAATACACCTTTAACCTCATATATATGCAAACATCTATTTGAAACAAGAGACTAAGGTTGGACAATATTTAGAGAATTTAAGAATTCAACTAACATTTTAATAAATATTCGTGCATTTGTTGCCATTAAAAGTTTAATGGAAGCGAAATGAAATTGCTACATTTTTGTGAAATGGTATTAAGTCGGAATTAAAAAAGTTATTTTTTGATCACACACAGTAAAAATAAATTGTATTGAAGGAAATTGTATGTTATTGTTGAATTTAATTTTTCTTATAATGGGACAGTCTTATTTTACATTTTTGTGTACCAAGAATGATATTATTATCCTGAGATAATTCAAAAGCATTTACATGCCGCATGGCGGAACAATACACAAAATAAAACATTTTGCAAACTCCGGAAGCAGATTCTAATCGATTATCCTACATGCTAGCAATGTACTTTAATACAAGGCCATGATTTGGGCTACATTAAGCTATTAAGTCCCAATTTATTGTTAATAATTTGAAAAAAAAATAAGTTTTAAGAGTAATGAATGGATCGTTAATTTTAATGTTCCAAGTAATAGATAGCATTAATTATCTAATAAAGCCTAAATTACTCTATTAAAATTAATATATGTGTTTAAAGATATATAAATATGAAATTTATGAAATATGATTATACATTTGCACTATGACATTCAGCGAACAAATTCTCATAAAGGATTATTTTATATGATGCATATTTAGATTATAGTTCTTATTGGCAAATTATAGATTGAGTTTAAATCTTCTTTATTTTGTTGTATTTCAAAATGGTATTGATAATATATGATAAAAAATTCTTAAAATTCATATAATATTAATATATGATAAAAAATTCTTAAAATTCATATAATATTAATATATGATAAAAAATTCTTAAAATTCATATAATATTAATATATGATAAAAAATTCTTAAAGTCATTTATTCATGAAATGAATCAAATTTAAAAAAAAAATTCCAATTTATTTTAAGAACAACGTTTGAATTTATTAAAGGTTGACCCATAGTTTAACTTTGATCGTTGAAAGCAACTTAGAAATTTATGACACATATTTAGTAATAATGAAAAGGAAAATGATAGCATTTAATCAGTTGCTTTTACATATTCTATAGCATTCAATAAAACTTAAGAGACGTAAAATGTGTCAAAGATTTATTTTATAAAAGACTTAATGAGGTTTTACTTTGCTAATTAGAATTTTTTCATCAATTACATAAAAAAAAATTACTATTCAGTCTATTTTTTACCGATAAAAAAAATTCTGGAACAAAAGGTTTTCTACACATTTTTAAAAAAAATTTTCTTTCTTTGAAAACTGAAAGTGTTACAAAAGAATTAATAAAAAATTAAAACTAATATCGCCTCAAGCTTTACCAGAAATGTATATTATCTTGCATTGAAATAATTTCGTCAATTCATAAACGATGAAACAAATATTTGAAGTGCTTTTATTATTTCAATTAACATTGTTTCGAGTCAAAAGCAAGATAAAAACAAAATCCAGACAAAACTATTAATTAAAAAAAAATGCAAATAAGTTTTTTTTTAAAAAACGCTTGTTGTTGTTCTGAGTGTCCTCTTAAAGTCAAAGCTTTCATGCCAATAAAACACTCCTATTTCTTTTACAAAATTGCTTCAGGGTTTGCACGTTTTAAAATTCTTGATTAAAAGAAGCACTAAAAAGGAAATGCATATTTTAAGGAGTCTAGAATAAAGCTGATTTCAAAACCCTTTCCTGTTGTTGACAATGAATAAACTCTCTTTATATTTTGGAATATATCGAAGTTCTTTTTTAAATTCACTTATTTCAGAATTTTTAGCTTAATGGATTTTTTATCATACAATTTCAGGCGTTTTTTTAGTAACAAAAAAGTAGAGTAAAAATTATATTATGCTTTTTATACGTAATTTTTTTAACTCCATAAAGTAATAAAGTCCCCGTAATTTTTTTAAACATATGACAGCAAAATAAAATTGTGATATTTTAAAAAGATATTTTATTACATTCATAATTTTTTTATTTCCCAAATTCACGTGAAAAATTTAAAATTATTTTTTTTAAATTGTCTTCAAAAAAATTGTGCATTGATATCACCCATTCGTCAAAATTACAAAAAACAATGAATTTCCTGTAAAGCTAAAAATTCATATTACGATGTTTAATAGTGAAAAGTATTAAAAAAAATTTAAAAAATACAAATGAATTTTGAGCAATATATATATTTTTTTTAGTGTTTTAATTATTTTTTACATTTTTTTAGTATTTTAAATATTTTTTTACATTTTTTTAATGTTTTATTTTTTTTTTTACATTTTATAGTGTTTAAATTATTTTTTAAGATTTTTTAGTGTTTTAATATTTGAATGATTATTATATTGTTAATTACGAAATATCGGGATCATTTGTATATTCTTAATAAATGTATTTTATTATTAATTAATTTTCAATGATATTATTGTTGCTTTGAAATTATTTTGAGGTTTTTTTTATAAAAGCAGTAAAACTAAAACTATAAGCAATATTTCGTTTATAAAGCATTTAATATTAATAATTAAACATTAATTTATTAAGAAAATTTTCCAAAAAAAAAAAATACTTTTTTATTTAAACATTAAACGTCACTTTTTACAACAAAAAATGCTCCCATTATACTTATGATTGAAAAGTAAGATATTTAAAATTTTTTGCTTGCAACGATCTTTCGAAGTTGTTACACAATGAATATATAAAGAAAATATTTCAAATATCCTTAAAAAGTATGCACTTTCATGAGTAGGAAAATGTTAATGTTTTTAAAATAAAATATCATCAAATTAATGATTAAGATGTTAGCAATGAGTAATTCTTTTTTCGAAACCTTCATTACTTGAAATGATATGTTTTCTTTTTTTATCAACTAATTTTTTTATCAGTTGATGGTTTATAAAAATATTCTTTCTCATATAGCAATTTAAAATTATTTTCTTTGAAAAATTCCACAATGAATATATAAAGAAAATATTTCAAATATCCTTAAAAGGTATGCACTTTCATGAGTAGGAAAATGTTAACGATTTTAAAATAAAATAGCATCAATTAATGATTAAAATGTTAGTAATGAATAATTCCTTTTTCGAAACCCTCATTACATGGAATGATATGTTTTTTTTTTTTTTTTATCAACCAACTTTTTTATTAGTTGATGGTTTCATAAAACTGTTCTTCCTCATATAGCAATTCAAAATTATTTTCCTTGAAAAATTCTTTCGAAATAGTTACACGATGAATATATAAAGAAAATATTTCAAATATCCTAATAAGGTATGCATTTTCATGAGTAGAAAAATGTTAGCTACTTTTAAATAAAATAGCATCAAATTAATGATTAAAATGTTAGCAATGAATAATTCTTTTTTCGAAACTCTCATTACATGGAGTGATATGTTTTTTTTTTTTTTTTTATCAACCAACTTTTTAATCAGTTGATTGTTTCATAAAACTGTTCTTTCTCATATAGCAATTTAAAATAATTTTCCTTGAAAATTTCTTTCGAAGTAGTTACACAATGAATATATAAAGAAAAATTAAAAATATCCTTAAAAGGTATGTATTTTCATGAGTAGAAAAATAACGATTTTTAAATAAAATAGCATCAAATTAATGATTAAAATGTTAGCAATGAATAATTCTTTTTTTCGAAACCCTCATTACATGGCGTGATGTTTTTTTTTTTTTTTTTTTTTTTTTTTCATCAACCAATTTTTTTTATCAGTTGATGGTTTCATAAAACTGTTATTTCACATATAGAATTTAAATTTACAATTTTAATTTTAAAAACAATAACAAAATTATTTTAAACATTAAATTATTTTTGTATAATTTACTGTATATTATAATTCATTTTGTTACAAAATTTTACAGTTGAAGTTAATTATTGACTGATCTTTACAAGAGAAATCAACAATAAATTATAATTAAGAAATGTATATCTTGAACAATTCTGTTTATAAATATTGAGAAGCATATGGGTTTCAATAAGAGTTATAACACAAGTATAAGAATTTATGGTTTTGATTTAAAATATGGAAATTATACGTGTGTATACGTGTGAAAATTGGTTGTACTGAATTTCATGAGTAACTAGTAACATTTCACTAATTTATTGAGAATAATGTGTAGCATATGCCAGTTAGTTTAAGTAATTACTCATGCATAAAACATGTACGCAAGTTTAAAATGTCGAAAACGTTTTTGTCGACATTTTCCTATTCTTTGAAATTTCTTAAATTCTGAAGTTCAGTATATAAATGTACTTCAATCAGTAACAACAGACAAGTACTCGTACGTAATTAGTTGCCAAGAGTTAGAATTTTTTTTTAATAAAAATAACTACACCAAATTTTTTCATCTTGCAATATTTTTTTTTCAAAATTGCCCATTATTACTGATATTTTTTATTTTAAAATGGTATCATATGATAATAATATATAATTATATTCAAAGAAACATTTTTTTTATAATAACATTATAAAAAATGTATCTAATAACATGTAAAAAATTTGACGCGATGCAAAATTGGAAGCATAATATTTTAAAATGTTTATTTACTTTTCAGTATAAAGATATTTTTATTATATTTTATTTTAAATTATGGAGAATATTTTAATTATATGCATCTCATTAATGTTATCGACAATCTACAATTTATTCGTCTTTTTTTATTTCTACAGAAAATAATTGAAGAAATGATGCACATCAATTGAGTAATTTAAGAAAAAAAAAGAAATATAGATAAACGAAAATCTTGGACAAGTTTTAAAAATATTCTTATAATAATTGCTTTTAAGCCAGATTTGAAAGGAAAGCTACTGATGAATGTTGAAGTATAGTACCAAAAATATATGTCATTTCGTTTTTATAATGTTTTAATGCAATAAAAATTATATTAGTCAAATATTTTCAGGTGTAAAATAATGTGATGGTGCTAACATTTTTATTGTTAAATGAGTGTAATAAAGAACTAATTTTACTTCAATAAAGTATGACTATCATTTTATTAACATTGTTGTAATCCGTTGTTCCTTGTGTCTTTCCTCGTAAGAATAGAGGAACATTTTAGAGAAAATCTTTTAGCCACAAATCTTGCCAGTTAAAAGTAATGCGAGAAAGTTTCTCAACGTGATCCATCTTTGCCTGTCATTGCAAAATCTGCTTTTAAAAGTTCTGCCTCAGGCCTTATAGGTGCACTAATGGACATGGGAGTCTTTTTTTTTTTGAGTGGAGGGAAGAGATTTTAAAATCTATTTTATATAAGTCTTTTTATACTAAATGTTAATAGTGCATTTTATACAGATGAGTAGCAAGAGCTATTTTTTTAAAAAATGTATCAGACGTGTCAAAATTAATTTGACTTCCGTCAGAACTGATTTAGAACAATTAAAATGTATATGGTTGATAATATCTATAAATTCAAATATAATGCATACATTATGTTCAATTGTCCATATAAAGAACACTTTTCTTTATTATATAAACTTATTAATTGTTTGATATATTACCAAAAAGTCTTTTTTCAATATCTAGATTCCAATGTAATTTCATTTGAACACATCAATAATTTTTTTTTCCAGATACACAGTTATAAAACGCATATATATATATATATATATATATGTATATATATATATATATATGTATGTATATATATATATATATATATATATATATATATATACAGAGAGAGAGAGATTTATATGGGCTAGACCTGTTCATTAGTCCAGAAAATATAAGCACAGCCTAGTATACTTATTTGATACGAATAGGGATACTTAGATATGTGCAAATATTCTGTGCTTTCTTTTTCTAAGTAATGGCAAGATTTTATTAGTAGTTATCTAATTTAGTATTATTTAATCTTGCATCAAAGAATCCATCCAGACATATCTAAACATGATTCATTTGTGGCATATATTTGTAAACAAAAGAGCTAAAAATATCTTTTTTTTTCTTGTAATTGTATTTCTTAGTACTTTTATTCCAAATCATTCATTTCCATGTGTTTAATAATAATGTATGCTAAACAAATTTAGCAATTATACCAGGGTATAGATTTATCTATTGACAAATATATTTATATATATATATTTAGTTAAGAAAATTATTAGTAAATTCTGTTTTAGATTTTTATTGTATACTAAATATTCGATGTCAACTAAAAGGGAAAATATATATAACTGCAAACAGCATGAACTATTTCAGATCAAAGTACTTCAGGGCTTAAACAATATATTAGGGGTATCATCTCAAATAATTTTAGATTCTTTCATACCTTCTTTAAATAAAAAAAGAAAAATTCTTCTGTTAATTGACAATGTTATAATTTAACAATTCAGAAGATATTTGACTATATAAATAGTAAATTCAAGAATTTGATTAGCATTTGATTTACGGAAAATTTTTGAATCTTTATTGAATATCTTTGTTGGTTGAATCCTTACTGAAAATGCATTCAAAACTCAAATGCTTTTGAAGAAATTAGATGAGTATGTCTTTAGAGACTTATAAGCATTGTGGAAAATTTTATACTGTAGTCTGAAAACGAGAATAAATCCTTTTGAATGCAGATAAATATTATATTAACATATTCAAATTCCACTTCGATGTTTGCGTGCATAAATTTATGCCTCCATTGCACATGTCTCTATTTATTAGAAGTGGGCTTTAAGGAATCAAATACCCATGCTGACATGGATAGCGATTCTGGATTGTATTCGAGTTTAAGTTTTGATTTGGTAATTCGTAAAACTTTCTCGGATTCTAACTTTAATTCCTCTCAATGGAATTACGTCACGAATGTAGGGAAGAATGAAAGTCCCTATGAGCCCTGTAAGTTGAAAGTAAACTTATAAGCGATTCCTTACTTTCTGATGAATTATTTGTAAACCTTTGCTTAAAATGCTTAAGGCAAACAGGAAAATAAAAGTTAAATCAATTAAATATAAAGCAATTAATATTATTCTTTCTAAAGTTGAATCGCTTTTAAAAATACAACTGTTAAAAACGTACGACAAAATTAATTAGTTTTCTTCTTAAGAAATAAAAGTCATATATATATTACTTATTTTTGAGTAATAATTTGAAAAGTTAACAATAAATTTAATTCTAGCCTGTGGTTGTGAAAATTTTTTTATTCCTTTCATAAAATGTTGTAATCCTTTAAACAATCGATGTAGTGAGAACTCAAATTAAAATTCTTGTTCTATTAACACATGTTTAAAGTAAGGATATTTAAGTAGGGATATAAGAAAGGAATTGACTATTCAAAAATAGTTAATTATTTTCACCATTTTAAATACTGAATAGAAGGAGAAAGTTTTGAAGAAAATTCAAAAGATTATTCTTTTATATTTTATATGAATGAAAGAACAAGATATCTACTATTGTCTCGCTATTATTTTTAATACAAATAATTGTTTAAAATAAAAAAATATATATATAACAATGCATTTAATTATTATTTAACATTTATTCTTAGCTTTTTTTCGAGCAATGACTGAAATGAAATAAAAAACTAGATTTTTTAAAATTATTATATAGTTTTATATATACAAAAATTATTATATAGTTTTATATATTTATATAGTTTTTATTTAAAAAAAAATCTCCTTTAATCTCTTACCCGTGTTAAAATCCCAGCTTCAACATATAAAATTATTATTGTGAATATTTTTAATTTAATGAATTGTGGAACTATACACGAATAAAAAAATTTACTAAAAATTATATTTCTTTACACATTACTGAAATGAGTCTTAAAAACAATGTTAAAAATGTTCAGAAAAAAAGGGAAAAAAAAGTAATAGCCCTAATACATTAAACAAAGTTCAGAGCATCATTAGATAAACTTAGGCAACTTCACCTTTGTAAATAAATGAACACTTTTCCTATTATTCTTCGTGTTTGTTCTTACTTAATTACTTAAGCGGATGTCACAGATAGATTATAAAATTTAGCTTGAAAGTCTGACTTAATTCCTGTGTGAAAAAAACATTGAGAATCTTAATTAGAGTTTTTCTAGAAACATTTTTTAAATAGATATATCTAACTTATGTTTTATAAATTTATGGTTTCTGTTTAGTATTATACTTCATTTTGGAAACTGAGGTTTTTCTTTATAGTGTAAATTGAAAATCAAGAATCTATTTCATTCTGTTTGGATACATTTATCCTGATCCTTTTTGTTTTAATTTGTTGATATTATATCTCAATTTTAATTTTTCGGTGCAATTTTAAATTCATGAAATAAAGGAAAGATGATGAGTTCAGCTTTTAATTAAGGAGAAAAAATGTGATAAAAACATTTAACACATTTATTTAGAATCATTTATAAGATTAAAAATAGGACAGCAGTTTGGTGCTACATATGAAAACAAAATTTATTGAATAGCTGAGCACAAAATTATAAACTTTAATGATGTTGACTACACAGAGAAACAGAAAATAATGATAGCTTAAGTTTTAAACTGTAAAATTCAATTAATTCAAACTATTATTCCATTGAATTCTCACATATTCTATGAAATAAATCACAAAAGTTTTTATCTACTTAACATTTCTATTTTTCAAAATAAATTAAAATGCGGCTAAGATTTATTATTAAATTAAATATGTAAATTCTTCTAACAATTAAAATATTTTTTAATATTTCGTATAGTTTACAGTGCATGTAAATGCGTGTAGTATTTGAAATATTTAAATATATAACTATTTAAAACATTAAATATTAAAATATTTAAAATATTAAATATTAAAATATTTTTAATGATGTCTAAGCTAATAATTTTCAGTAGCAACCCTACTGAGAATTGATTTTAGCAAATTCTGAAGTTTTAAAATAATTAAAACTGAGTTGATTCTTCGAGTTGTTGAGTAGTGGATAGATCTGTATTATTTAAGTACTGATGTTAGCAAGTGAAAGTACACTTTAGCACTTAGAGATTCAGATTGAAGTCGGGTATCTTATTTAGTTTAAAATAAATTACAAAATTTTTATTTGTCCTTAAATATATATTTTTTTATCTTATACAAAACCCTCAGTAAATCTGCGAGGTACAGACGTATTAAACATTTTCCCAAAACTATTTTAAGAATCCCGGTAAATAAATCAGTGCAAATTAATAGAAAATTTAATAATTACAAAACCTAATGTCATTTTTAACAATGTCTTTTATTTTAATAATTAGCAAAACATTATGTATGATATCATAAAATATTATTTGTTTAAAATTAGATACATGCCTTGCTTTTCCATTGGCAAAGAACAAAGACAAATATGTAGCATATACAGTCTTATCCCGAGGGAACTACAATATTCCGGATATACTACACATTTTGTTACCACAAATTGGTACTTAGCATCTGAGATCTCCGCAAACTTTTATGCCTTTTTCGATCCCAACAGAAACACTTTTCTATTTTCAAATTTTTTATGCCCATCCTTTAGCAGAGACAAGTAAGAATAAATTTGGCGTCACTTATCAGGTTTCGAACCAGTTACGTTATCCACCAGGGAGTTCCCCTTTGTAGTGCTTTATAAAATGTATTAATTTAAGCTCATCAAATAATTCAATTGCCGTTACATAAACAGAATTAGTATTTTAAAGCTCAAAAGGAATCGTAAGGCACAAATTTAAACCATATGGTTTGAACATATATATATTCTGTTTGAAATTAATGTTAATTATGTGAATCAAATCTTGTTGACAAGAGGGAATTTATTTAAATTCTATCTGGTTCTTTTCTGAATTTATGAAATTACTAAATCCCTTTGTTAGCATAAATTATTCAAGTCTTAATACACTACATTCAGTTGACAGCAATTGCATCTATGTCTATTCTTCAACTCATATCATATATTAAAATGGACTATGAAATCCAAACCAATATTAGTATATTTAATCATGAGTGAAGTTATTATCATAATTATAATTGAGAAACTTAGCAGTAGATGTACCATCACAATTACTTCTAAAACTTATTTTCAAATTAAATTATGAAAGATAATTTGGATAATAATGTAATTTTTGCATCTGAATGGTGAAAATATATATATATATATTTTTTTAATGCTTTTCGTCATTGAATACTTTAAGATTCTAAGATATTAATTCTATGCATATGTATCTATATATATATATAAATTGAGATGAATATTTGGCAATTATGTTTCAAAAATTAAAAATATTAACTTAATTTTCTTAAATTCTAGAAAAAATTTTTTAATTTTTTTTTTTTTAATTTTTAAACATAATCATCTCATTAGTAATTTAAATTAAGAATTGAAACTGCAAACCTAAAAAATTGGAAAAAAAATAGTTATAGTTTACTAATATAAAACATAGTGTAAAATTAGAATTAATTTCAATATCGATTGAATGGTAGTTTTACTGTTTTATAGTCATAAATTCCTTCTTCTTTAAACGACAAAAAGGTTTTATTAATTTTTATAACTGAATTAAAATCTTCTAATTTGTGAAACCTTGAAATGTTATCAGTAATTAACTTATAAATAAGTGCTTTTATTATTAGGTTTGAATTTGCATCAGTCGACACTAATACGCCAGATAAATAGTAGATTCAGCATATCAATGGGTACTGCTATACTATAATTACAATAAATAATTTTTAACTGATATTGTTTCTTAAAAGGAATTGGTCTTTTTTTGTACTGGGAATGAGAGAAATCCTAAAAGAAAGTCACGTAGCGAAACCTTTACAACTAAATCAAAGCCTTTGGTGTAATTTCTTATATTTTTTCTACAATGTATGAATATATATTTTCTACAACTGTAATCGACACTACTAAAGTGAAGATGAAGTAATAAATAAACTCTACTTTCAGAATTTTGATATATATTTTCAATTTTTTTGAAATTGAATTTAAATGAAATAAATTCTATTCGTTGTTAATTTTGGCTTTTATTAAGTAAAACTGAATCTTCAATTATAAGAAAGCATGTATTAATGTAATTAAATGCATTATAAAAATTAATGCCTATTATAATAATCATCATGCAAAATATTTACTTTAAACTTCGCTAAATAATATTTTTATACGTAGTAAATGAAGAACGAATTTCTCTTTGTCAAACCTTTACAAATTATGTGTTTACTATCCACATTTCTCCATTGTGTTTTTCTTTGTTCTACATAGTTATTTTACCAGTTCATTTAATAATGTTAAAACACAGCAACTCTCAAATCTATTCCTTTATTAAAAGGAGACAAATAAAATGTAGCATTTTAAAACTCGACATTCTTTTCTTCAAAACTTCATTCATTTTTCATTTCATACTTTTTTCAAACTTCATTTCATCTCAAACATTCCTTTTTTTTTGTCTGAAGAGGAATATTAAGGATTGACATTGAGAAATAATTGCTGCGAGCACTTTTAAATTCTGACAATGTTTAAATTCTTTTGATAGCATAAAACTTTTTTTTTTTAATTTGAATATAATATAATTTTTACTCTACTAATTAAATTTCTCACTTAGCCTTGAGCCTCACTTAGGGCCTTCTTTTAACCTCTAAAAATTCAATATTAAACATGGACTAAGTAATAGGTAAATTTCTTTAGCAAGCAATTATTTCGTACCCATATTATTGCTAGCGAAATATACATTGCAGTCATTACTTGATGAAGATTGAGATTCTCCTGAATGTCTCGTTCGAAGTTTCCAGGTTAAAAACATTTCTCAACTCAAATATAAAGGAACCTTTTGGGAAGCATTATCATCTACATGGAACAAGTTCACATACCAAGTGAAACTTAAAATATCCCCCAATCAAACAAATTAATAGGTTTCATGCCCCAAAGACTACCAAAGTACTGAAATAACTATTTAAGCATGATATTTTAATTTCGATACTTAAAAAGAAATGTTGAGTTATCATATTATTTACAGGTTCGTCAATAAACATGATGTTAAAGGAGATGAAATTAATGTAATAAAAATGCAAATAATAAAATAGTCAAAGCACTGATCTTTAAAAAAGCTATAGTAGTTTCGTGTTCATCTCAGTAAGTTAAACCTTGTAACAGTTCTAATTTTAACATGAAAACAATCCGTATATCATGTAAAATTTATGTCAGATAATACTTCTTCATAAATCTAAATATTGGATTTATCGCTATTTTCTTTAAAAAGCCTTGAAATAGATGTAGATTGTAGGGAATCGACCAACTGACGTATTTGGAAAGAATTATTACGCTTTATCTTCTAGAGAAGACAGTCTGTGCCTGGATTCCGTATGCGTGCTATGCAGGGAAAGTAAGCATCGAAGTTAAAGGTTTGTTAATACATTCATTTTTTTTGTCTTTTTTAAATTTTTATTTTGGGTATTGGAGTAATTACCATTTTTGAATAATTAGACAACTTCATAACGATATTTTTAATTGCTAACTTTTTGCAGATTAGAGTATTTTAGCATTATGGAATTCAAAAGAACATGTCAAATGGGGGGATGCAAAAAATTTTTTTCGTAACACATATCTTTACACAGAAGAGAATGATCAGTAACAGTAAGGTATTTAAAAATTATAGTAATTCTAGAATGAGTTAACAGATAATATTGTAACTCTGAAAATAGCTTCTTTCTACTATGATACAGTGTTTTAAGTTGACGAGATGGATAAATCAACAACTTTTTTGACATTTCAAATATCATTTATTAATATGAATTCTTAATTATAGGAATTCCAAAACAGCTCCTTATTCAAAAACATAGTGCGTAGGCATTCTTATGTTTAAAATTATTTATTGACTTTTACTAAAACTCTTTACATAAAAGGCTAATTTATATGCTGATTATAAAAGGCTTATTTTAAATAATATTGATTGTTATTAAATAAATAATAAAGATTATTCAATTTAAATAATAAAAATTACGAAGAATCATATTTAAATAGTTAGTATTTTGAATATTACGTCGCGTTATTTAAATTTTGATTATTTATTTGTTGTAATATAACATGTATTTGTAATGCGGTAATTTGTAAAATGTCTATCGCTATATATACTGTATACATATATGATTTTTCATCAAAATAATATCGATAATATTAGTTCTGCGATGGCATAATTTAAAAACCTTTCATGACACATAATATTCAGCATGTTTTCAAGATATTTATATTATTCATAGTTATTCAGAACTACTTCTGTATAAAGAATATTTTTATACTTTGATGAGAAAACAGTATTTAAATTTATGTTATTTTTTGAATGCGGGACATAATAACGTTAAAGTCAGTTAAGCTTGTGATAGGGAAACGACATACAAAAGAAAAAGATATATATTTAAAAAGCTTATTTTTTATGATTACTAGGCCTGCCACAAAAACAATATTAGGAGTAATTCATCTATTATTAATACATCCTAAAAATAAAAGACGCCTATCAAATGAAAGAATTCTAGTTATATTGCTTCCTTAAAAATTCTTACTAAATATTTTGAATTTATAATTTAATTAAAATGTACTGACTATTATATTAATTTTCACTCTGTTGTAAGAGTTTATCATTTTCAAGGCTTCAATATCAACTTGTTAAACGATAATTAATTTTTATTCTGCAATGACAGTAAAAAAATACGGTGTTAGATAATTATAAAAATAAAAATAAATATTCAGAAGGTGAATAATAAAAAAAGTGAATAAAATATGAAAAAATTATTTAAGTGTAGTTACATAAGAAGTAGTAATTTTACTTTGTTATTTTATTTTTTCTAAAAATTAGAAATTCCACAATTTAAAAAAAAGCAACTTTTATTTAAAGTTTATATTACTCTACATGCACATATTTTTTACTTAAATACTCAAATTATAGATTTATTACATTATGTTTCCTTTTGAAATGCATGTTTATTTATTTAACAAATAGGATTATAAATTGATTAAATATGAAAAACCATAAATTGCGTGTATTATTTCTAAGTTGTTCTTATTTTATTCAATACAAATAAAAATATTTACTAATAATAATAATTAAATCTTATTTGAGATAAAAAAATAATTACTGAGCATATTTAATATATAAATTTCACTCTATATGAAATTTTGCAGTTACTTATTCACATATTTATTTTTTAACCACACATTATTTAGCAATGTTTTTGAATTCACATTAACTGTTGTCATTTAACACATTGTATGCTATTATCTAACCTTTAAATTTATGACATTAATATTTCAATCTAATATATAAGACAACTGTATACTTCATGCGATATTGCATTTAAAACAGCATTTATTATTCAAAAATAGGATTGCATGTTATCATGAGATATCAGCTAGACACTCTTAATGAAGGAAGTAAGAAATGGAATAAAAAATATTGTGATAAGCACACATAAAAGCATATAAGACTTCCTCGGAAGTAGAAAACCCAAACCATACGTTCAGTTTAATCAATTTTGCACGCTATCTGTTGAGCACTTGCTACTCGGAAGAAAATAAATCGGTGGAAGTGATAGTGAGTTGAACTTTCTACAATTATTTCCTGACATCAATGATAATTTTTTTACATATTATATTGATAGATTTACTCACGTTTCTAGTGATAACTAGTGATAGCATCACATTCTTTATTGTGGTTAAATTTTTATAATTGTTTAGGTGGATATTTATTCATTATTTTACTTCATTTAAATAATATATATTAGTTAATATTTATTCATTTCATTTCTTAAATTATAAATCTTTATTTAGATCATTATAAAACATTGAGATACTTGCCAATGTTAAATTTTTAATTTTTTTATTATAAAATATTTAGTTTAAGAATTGTATATCATTTATTTCATTATACATATTATATCTCTGTTTAAAAAGGACATTTTCAATGTGTTTGGATTTTTATGTGTAACAACCATATGTCAACGGTTCCATATGTGTACATCTCCTTTCTGAATAGGAAGGAATTTTAAAAATTATTTTTTTATGTATAAAATTGATTGAAATTCTATCAAAGTATTACAAAATACGTAGTTTAATTTAAGTACATTTATCTTATTATCATTAAATTATTATAGTACATTCTATAAAAATGTCATTATGGATTTGAAATGAAGTATTTTTATAAGATTGATAGTATATACCAATTTATAATATAATTAAGCAATAATTTATTATATATATATATATATATATATATATATAATACATTTATTTTATTTTAATTTGAAATATTTTTGTATATGTTAATATATTTTCCTTTATATATTAGAATTTCAATTAAATGTTTATATATGACAATTACCAATCTAAACATTTTAATGTCATACTTGCGGAATTTTATTTAACTATCAATAAATATATTTAAATTTAAGTAGAAGTGTAATTTGAGCCAAACTTCAAATCTGCTAATACTAGTGCAATTCGTTATACAGTACTTTTTTATAAATGCAAACTATATTATTTGTCAAACGTTTAGGTGATATTCGTTTCAGGGTATGCCCCTTTATTTTATATGCATGCAATTTTTTTAATAAAATAAGTAACTAATTTATATTTTTTTAATTATTTTAATTTATAAAAAAATATTTTATTTAAAATAATTATTATTAACGATGAGAATTCCGAAATTGCTTACCTGTCTGCCATGTCTTCAATCTTCGTAATTTTTCTTCTGAAGTCGACTTCGGAATCAGTGAGCAGACAGGTAGGAGGGGGGTGCTTCGCAGGCCTCTTCCAAAAGCTTAAAGCCCGAAAAATTGCGAATATGTGAACGCAAAAGCTTCGTGCCTCTAACTTTTAACCTGACTCCTCTCCGTGATTGGACGCAAGCGAGTGGCTGGGGTCTGACGTCGTACGGCTACTCGACCAATCGCCGGAATGTTTTAGAATTCGGAATCACATCGTGGGTGACGTTTATTTCCTTTTTATTTATTTAATTTTATTCCTCACTGTTTTCTCAAAACTGCCTATTGAATCCCGTGAAATATTTACGAAGATATAACCCAAGGTTTTTATCTTGAGTGGCAGATAACAGATACAGATAGGGTTTCATCTGACAATTGGTAAACGAATATATGAATTTCAGGAGAACTTTAGTTTTCGCTTTTGAATGGAATGTTATTATATGCGGATAAACGATCGGCGTCATATCCTAATATTTCATGGTATGGTTAGTAATTTAATTTTGTCGTGTCAGCATGTTATTACAAATGGGGTTTCATCTACCTGTGAAGGTGTATATGAAATTGAAGATTAACTAGAATTTTTACTTTAGATGAAAGTATATTCTATATTAAAATGAATGTTATTTTATACAGAAAGTATTTTGTGATGTTAGTTCGCGGTCTAACCTCATATTTTATAAATGCTATTACCCCTTAACTATTATTTAATGCTATGTATATCCTGGGATTTATATTGAAAGTTCTCTTTTATATAAATATTAATGTGTATATTCTCTATTTTATCTATTTTTTCGATAATTATAGTTTAAAAATTCACAGCATTTGGTTCTATAAAACATATTTTAACCTTTTCTTGTTCAACATTCTTTAAATAATATTTTTTTAAATGTTAAAATTTTACCGTCTTTATTTTTTAGCTTAACATATATGTTTATAAACAGATTTACACCTATATAAATACGAAAAACTAGTAGTTTCAAGATGAAAGGAAGAATAATACAACTATCTAGAAATCTCTAGATAAGAGTTAGCATTTTTTTAATATAAAATAGTTTATTCGTTGATGTGATTGTAGATTAGTTTTATCTTGTAAATAAGAATTTATGGGAGGGCTTTAATACTTATCTATTTAATATCACGATTATTTTACGATTATCTTACGATTATCAAACATTCTAACAAGTAATCACCGTTTTAGAATTATTTTACTATGCATATTAACACCACATTACTTTTTCAAGTAAAAAATATTTAATGCAATTTCTGTTAGGTAATTAAAAATAGCTTTTTCGTTGCATTAAAAATATTTAGAAAAATTGTTTTTTATATTTTCCAAATCAATTCCTAATGGTATAAAATTGTATCTTCAAATTAATTTTTGCAAATTAAGTAAAATAACTTTTAAAACCAGGAATAATAATTATGCTTTACAAAAAATGTATATTTTATAAAATTAATTACGTTCATAAAGAAGCAGCACGTTTATTAAATTTCTTTTATAAACCGCAAGGTGTATTATATCCTTTTTAATAAAGTAAATGAGGTAATTAGTACTGAACTGGTAATTATTTTCATAATTTATTAAATTACGAAAATAAATCATTTGTAAAAATTTTATAATTAAAAATTACATATTAAAAAGCTTCATTTATAGTCACATTTTATGTAAGAACAAAAGAAAAAATATTTTGTGAAATTTAAAATAATTACAATCTAAGCTACATTGAAAAAAATTAAACTATTTGAAATAAATATAAGATACACTAAATATTCATAGATTCAGAGAGATTCGTTAAAGCTTCATTATTATTCATTTATAGTCACTTTTTCTGTAAGAACAAAACATATATTTTGTGAAACTTAGAATGATTATAATTTATGCTACATTGCAAATTAAACTATTTGAAATAAACATGATGTTTCAGTAATAAACCTCTAAGGTGGAAATAAACCTCTGAACGTATATTATTAGTAAGTTTATTAAATAACTACACAGTTCAATATGTATAAATTCATATGAATGAAATAAAATTTTTTTAACAGATATCTCGAAAAGAATACTTTATTTAAAGGCAAGAAAACACAAATTTATGATTATTATATATTAATTGCTGGAATTAGTTAAGGATAAAGGAGTAAACAGGTTTTAAATTTTGCTTCCAAAACTTTTGTTAACTTGAAAAAATATGTTTTAACTTTTTGTTAGTAATCATATGTCTTGACTAAATTAGAATTATATTTTAATGTGTTTGCTAAAGAAGAGACCCATACTATAAAATATGCGTAATAAAGTGAACATTTTCATCATATTAAAATGGATTGCGGGTCATCTAGAAGTAAATAAAGAAGTTCACTTTATTTTTAATTATTCATTTGTAAAACACAATTAATAACAACTTTATATGACGAATGCCCAATTGGATAATATTATTCACAGTATCGAATTATGTAAATTTTTTAAAATGAGAACTGTATAACGCCCAATAATGGGTAATCAGCCATTTTTAAATATGTATGGGTATAAATGAAATTCAATTAAAAATATATAACAATCGAACCTCAGACATATATGTAAAATAAAGTATTTACGGTAAAACTGTAATGTATAACTTATATTCAATATTGTAAATGTAAAATAAAAGAGAATTTTTACGTCAATATCTTATTTAAACCACTTTGACTTTCGTTCATAACTATGTAATTGTATTTCTCTCCCAATGTTTACTTCGGCTATTTCATTTTGTTTTTTTGTTCAATTCTATATAATTCGTACATTCTCTAAAATTTGATAAATTATATTAGAATTGATTTTGAACTCTACGTTTATTTTTTCCTATACAACTTGATAAAGTACACTTATCTTTTAAATATATATGGTATTTGGAATATTACAAAATTAGAAGCTGAGCATTTTTTTTACTACATTACCATAATATATATCAAAACTTTACTTCTTAATTCACTTTTCTGATTATTTTCTAGTTGAAACATTCTTAATCAAATTTGTGCTAAAATTATACTGTTTTATTTATTTACTGACATACAATTATAATTACTTTTACACATAATTTTCATCATTTAAAAAATTTGCAATTTTACCGCGAAAACTCTATAAAAATAAATGAAAAAATTCTATAAGAAAGAAATGCAAATTTATATACAAAAATTGTACAAAAATTTTTTAAACATTGATATTGAAATCATTAATTTAAATTAAATTAAATTTTAATAGAATTTAATAAAACCATATTTGTAAAGTCAATCACTAAAATGTCAAAAAGCCTTCATTTTGAAAAAAAAGATTTATCATTTCTGACTGATTAAATAAGAAAATAACTTTTTTCTTACAAATATGATTTTAAAAAAACTGTTCTTAATTCCTAATTTTATATAAACATATTTGTTACAGAAACAAACATAATAAGTACCACATTATTTATGTAAATATTGAATAAAGAACATAACAAAATTATAATACTGAGAAATTGTTAAACTTTAGGTTATTTGTTTTTAAAAATATTATCCGAAATTTAAAATTAAACATTGTAGTGATAATGTTATTTGAAAATATGGGATCATATTCATGTAATTTTAGAAAAATTTAAAAACAAACTGTTATTTAAAATGTATCTTACACATCGATAAATTTTTGGCAGAGTAATCCAATCTGTGAATGATTTTTTGTCATTCTTAGTTTATGTAGGATAGAAAATTATTTGATTCGATTGATAAGGCCATTTATATGACACTACCAAATTATAATGGCTTTTTATTGATGCAGTTTAGTAGGGCCACTATAGTGCACCCTTGTTAACGTAGAATATGTTAAATGTCAGGCATCATGTGTAGCATATCTTCATATGAACATTTGACAACAATAGTATTGATAGAATATATTAGCAATAGAATATATTAGCCGGTATTTAGCAACAAATAACACCATAATGTTGCGAACATATTAAGGCAGTTCAATTAAAAGAACGTAATTTAAGATATTAAATTGAAATTCAAATCATTTTTCTGAAAATATGTTTCAACTTACTACTGTGTCCAAAAAGTAAGAGCAAATTTTCTATTTAAAATTCCCTGGGTTTATGGAATTTCATTTTTTTTCTTTTTTAGGTAGCTGGCACTGACCTTGACATCTGTGGGAAACTTCACGTCAAAATATTCATTAGTGTTTGAGTTACGCTTGGCTTTGTGAGACGCTGAAACTGATTTTAACTGACGCTAATTTTTGAAATGTCTTAATTAATTGAGCAAAGAACTTGCATTAAATTTTGTTCACGGAAACGTATAGAATTTTGCAGAAGGTATTCGGTGAGCATTCCTATATCACAAAAAAATGGTTAGAAATGGCATAAACAGTTCAAAAAAGGCAGAGAACGCGTCGAAGACGAAGAGCCCTCTGGTCGACCCTCAACCTCAACCGACGAAGCTCACGTCCAAAAAATTAAAGATTTGGTGCTTGCAAATCGTCGATTTACAATTAGAGATCTTGCGGATGCTGTTGGAATTTCAAAAGGATCGGTCATTTTCATTTTCAAGCGCGTCAAATCTCGATTGGTACCGAAAACACTGAATGCGCTAACTCATACTGCATTGATTCTTCGTGACTCTTTCGCCAAAAATGGAACCCATATCCTTCCTCAACCACCGTATTCACACCGTGAGATTTCTGGCTATTCCCTAAACTCAAAAGACTACTCCGGGCACACCGTTTTGAGTCGATTGAAGAGATTCAATGTGAATCGCCTCGCGTTTTGAAAGCCATCCTGGCCGATGACTTTTTAGCATTCATTGAGGATTGGAAAAAAAGTTGGCATAAGTGCATTGTGTACGGAGGGGGATTCCTTTGAAGGCGATGAAATAAATTTGGAAGAATAAATAAAAAGTTTTTGAAAAAAAATAATTGGTCTTCCTTTTTGGGCACAGTAGTATGATTTAATATCTAGAAATATCCTTTCTCTCATCATTTATGTATAATATTTATATGGAGGCGGGTGGTTGCATTTTTAAATAAATATATGTTATTCACAAATATAAAAAATCTTTATTTGATTTTTCATCCTTTAATAAAAGTATCCTTTCTTACATCATATTAGTATTTAATGAATGCGCTAAGAAGGAAATCTGGAATATGTATAATTTATTACCTCTATAAAGAGATGTTCTACCAGCTGCGTATAAAACTTAATCAGTTTAAAAATTAATACATTCAAGGTAAGTATGACTTTATTATTAAATACTTTGTTTTATACTTTTGTTTTGCCACGCTGCTGATGTTTACAAAATTATGCATAAAATTAAATTGCATCTAAAATAAAAAAAAACGCATGTTAATCTACTTTCTATTGCTATAACGCGCGTTGAAAATACTGTTTTTTATTAAAAAATAACGTTATTTTGCGCAGGAAATGAAGCAGATGGTAAACATTTCTCTTTAAAAAACAGAATATTATTTCCAGAGAAGACATTTTAATGAAAATCAACAGACTACGAGAATCAAATTTCTTTTTTCGATTTCAGTTAGTTTTTAAAATTTCTTCCTCGCTTAACATGTTAGGATATTTTTGTGAATGTTATTGCAATGTTGTCTTTTAAAAATAATTCAACTGCGATGAAACATTTTCTTCTTTCTTGTCAAATGAAGTAAACAAGATCAAAACGAGTTATCGTTTATTTTGTCTAATGGGAGCTTTACATCAGGTTGAATATGCATTTCATATCGTAATTCACCATTTTATAAAAGACTTCAAATGCTAGTAGTTTATAAATTTTTTTCTTGTTTTCTGGTTATTTCTTTTCTTTGAAGATGTCTATTTTTAAATATCTTACAAAATATTTTTCAGAAATATATGGAATATAAAGAGAATTAATTTAGTTCTTTACAAATTAAAAAAAAATATATTTTTGTAGTTATTTTTGAAATATAAAAGATTATTCTTAAGATAAAATGAACAAATGTTTTGTAGAAGTATTTGACCTGATTTTAGTTAATGATGTGTTTCCTTTTCTTTTAATACTGGATTGCTTCATTTGTGATCATTTCCCATGGTAAAGATTACACAAAATATACTATTTCGTAGCAAATAAAATGCTGCAGGATCTCCACAAAAGATTTTCAGTATGACTAAAAGTAATAAATTCACCCTCAAATGTTTTTCTATGAGGAACTATCCCACGTTTGTGTTCAAGACAAACAGAGGTTTTAATAAAATAAACACACCTAACATTTATTATCATGTGTGAACATGATTTTGTCCTGGTTAGGGGTCCGTGACGTTATCCGAAAATGAGGGCCAAGCGAATAAAACTCCATTGCAAATTTTGGCGGAAAATGGTACTTTGGGTCCCTTAACTCATGAAATGTTTCATGTATGACGTTAGTTTTCAGGAATTTTCTGCAGAATTTGGGTTTTAATTGAAGTGATTTGTAGTATGGTTTTGAATCACTTTTCATGTTTTATGTTGGCATTTTGAACATTTGTATATCCAATGGCTATAAGTACTCGTAGTGCATTGATCAATTCATTCTTCTTTAAGTTTCATATTTATAACTTTTGGCATTGAATTTGTCCATCCTTATAGTATTCAGATTAACTGCTTCATATATCTCTTTTATTATTAAACATTGTAATTTTCCTGAGTTTATTCATCTGTTCTTGAATGTTCACACAAGATGAGTTGACATTTACCGAGAAGATTTCAATATAGTTTTTTTTATATTGCTTTTATTTCAAAAACAGGAACTGAATCCTTAACATCTTCTTCAGAGGAATTTTAACCTTTCAGTTTCCACTCTTACAAACAAAGACCATCTTCATAAGCATTTTGATCTTCTTGGAAAAAATTCAAATATATTTTTTAACAAATGGAAAAAGAAATTTTTTCTTCATTATTTTTCTACATTTAGAAATCAGAAAAAGAATGTTTACTTTTATATAAAAAGATTGTAAGAAAACAGTGTTCAATATACAAATGATCGGTGCTTATGGTGTTCCAACATAAGAGAAACTTAGAGATTGAGACGTGTAGTAAGAAATATATTCTATATTAAGGAAAATAGGAAAGGTAGTAATCATTTAAATAAAAAAAACATTCAGCTGTTTTCAAAGAGCTATTTCTTTTTATACAATGGAGTACTGAATACCTCAAGCCATTTGTTTAGCACTCCAAAAACCAATTCAAGTCAATGATACTCATATACTTCAATATCAAACCCAACGCAAAGTATCTTTTAAGATATAAATTGTTATTTTGTGGGATAAATTGATATTTTGGCTTGAATTTATTAGAACAATAAAGCCAAGTCGATATTATAAAGATATTTTTAAGTAGCATATATTTCAGTAAAAAAGTCATATTATTAGAATTTGTATTTTTTTTTCCGGAAATACTTGTATTTTAATATCTGCATTTTGTTTAAATAACCAGTACAATAATTTTTATAATTTTTGAAAACGAAATAACTATAAAATTTTCAAACATGAAACTATTTAATCAAGTCAAAAAGATGCAGAAATAATATCATAAAATAAATTATTATATATTTTATCAATCTACTTTTGACGTCAAGAAATTTAAGGTTTTACTTATAAAAATGGGGCTCCTTATAAAAATATTCATTTAAAATGCAAAATTAAATTAAAGCGCTGCAATTATATAATAATAAAAAATATTTTAATTAAAAGAAAGATTTTGGTAGAATGTATTTCTGAAATCAAAAGAATTCTTAAAACTTTTTGAAAAATATCCAGATTTATTTATTTATTACATAGTTAACAACGAATACTATAAAATTTCTGGAAATACGTAAAATCTGTAATACTTAAGAAATACCGTTAATACATGTATATCGGAATATAGTTATTAATAACATGTATATTGGAATATAGTTATGTAATAAACCTTTTAATTATTTATAAATTGTCACTATGCTGATATTATTGACACCACAAATCTTACTCAAATTATGACTTAGTGGTAGTTAGCATTAATAACAAATTAGGTGATTTGAAAAGCATTTATGGCAGTTACGAATATTTATCATACTTTTGTAAACTATTAACTGTGATGCTTAAAATTATAAATTATATGTGTATTGCAATGAACATTTTAACATCGATTCGGACTACATTAGAAATTTTTGGGGTTTCCTAAAGTTCCTATGGCCCTAAAGTGTACCAGATGAATGTCTTTTTTGAATTAATAACGTGATCTAAGACAACAAATTTATCCTACATTTTGGTACCTTTGTATTCTACATACGTTGTTAAATAAACGCAAATATTTGTAAACTCATTTAGGATTTTTTTTAAATAAACCTAAATAAATGGCTTATTATATTTGCATTTTACTTTACAGGATGTAATTTTCATTAAAATTAATATTTTGGTTCCCTGATATCATTTTCTTTTATTCTTTTATTTTGGAAATTAATCAAGATCAAAATTTATCAAGATTAAAAAGATCGATCGAAATCAGCAATATGGAGTACAACATGAAGTTTTGCTTGTAATTTCATAATTTGTTCACTAATTTTTCTAATGTACACTTTATTCCAGAATTTGTAATATCCAGAAGAGGCTTGCCAGTAAGAGTATCATTTTTTTATTTTGAGAGTGATACATTCGAAGCCTGACGAGTGTCATTAAAATTTCTTACGCCTACGCATTATATGGACACATAAATTATTAAACAGGAAAGATTGTCCATAAGTTGCTAAGGTATGAGTTAAAGAGGCAAACTCTCTAGTTGTAACACCAGGATTAACTAATGTAGAATTAGAAGCAATAGAGCTCTTCTTTTAGTTAGAGATATTAATTCATTACCAAACTTATTTGTCCTCTATACCCTTTACAGAAAAAAATATTACTCACTGCCTTCTTCAAAATCTACCTTCTTTTTTAATGGAAAAACAAAAATATCTAGTAAAACTTTCTGCTCTTTTATGTAGCCATACGTCTTGTTACAGTAGCAAAAAAAAATTTGTAAAAAAGACATTTTGAAACTTAAATTTGTCAGATTTATTAAAATTAATCCTTGTAACACTTGCATGACATATGGAAAATACAGATAATGTGAAAATAAAAATTACAAAAGTTATTAAAAATATAATAAAAAGAAGAATGAATCTGACACAGTGCTAAAATTGAAATAATCATAAATTTTATTTTTGTCAGCAATATTAGTAAATCACATGTTTCACGATTTGATTTTGTTTTCATTTTCTTTTTTTAAACAAATGGGGATACATTTAACTCTCTTTATAATAAATATGATGATGGAAATGCAGTTATTTTATTATATTCTTTCTTTAAGCTTTCATAACTTGTTATTTTTACTAAACATCCTCAAATGCATTTAAGGTTACTAACTCGCTTTTGATAGTTCAACTGGCCCAAGAAGTTTGTATTGAAGATTTACAGAACTAGCGATCTAAACTTAAACATAATTAACCCATTCCTCAATCAAATGTTATGAAATGTTATTAATATTATTATTACTTCTACTCATTCTTATATTGGCCATGAATTAATTTCATTTAATGGCAGCAAACTATATAGTTCGCTGGCATTTAACGAAAGTAATTTATGACCAAAATAAGAATGAGTACATGTACATGTACAAATAATTAAGTCAATTATCATTTTAAGTATCATCAATTTTCATTATCAAGTATTAATCATTTTAAATTTCTTGTTCTCAAAAAAATACAAATAATTAGGATAATTTCTTGTAATAGAAGCCCTTCCAAAAACCTCAAACAAAATTTCTGATTGTCTTTCTCACTGCGAAACAAGAAATCACAGAAACCAAAATGCGCCTATGCTTTCGAAACCCATGCTTGTATTCTAAGAAAAACCAGGCTGTGGTAAACCAGGCTTATTATTACTTGTATTCATTGCAATATTGGCCATGAATTACTTTCGTTTAATGCCAGAGAACTATGAGACCTAATTGTTAATATAGTTCGTTGGCATTACACGAAAGTAATTCATGGCCAATATAAAAATGCGTACAAATACAAATCATTTTAAGCATCATAAATTATCATCATCAAGTATTAATCATTTTAAGTTTCCTCTTCCCAAAAAATGCAAATTATTAGGTAGTATAAACCCTTCGACGAAATAAAATTTCTAACTGCCTTTCTCATCTGCGAAACAAGAAAACACAGAAACCAAAATGCTTTCGAAAAGCAGCCGCCAACACCTCCGTGAAACAGCCCTGGGATTGAGAGAGACGCGAAGCATGAGGTGTAAATTCAAATCGAAGCAGCTGTGCTTTAAGTCACTGCTTCCAGCGGAGATATTTTCTTCACTTTTTCCTCTCCAGGGACTTTCATACTACTGTTACACTTTCACGCCTTTATTTATTTTCTTAGCTCGAGACGATTTTAGATTATATTTTACGGTTAAAATTCAATTTTTTTCTGACATGTTACAGGCTGCAGATATGTTTTGGTACGGAATGTAGGTTTACCAGCAATATATTTTTCAATACTGATTCTTCGTTGCATCTTGTATGTTGATTAAGTAATCTTCTTTATGTTACGTTTATTATGTTGTTAATTTTGATTAAATTGTAATTTTTATTATCATTTTTGACACTAATAAATTAGGAGCACTAAATTTAATATCAATAAAAAATATTTTTACAAATTTTTATTTTTTCATACATACATCATTTATTTAATTTATTTTCATATTTACTTCAATTGACTTATTTAATATATTTATTTTCTTCATTTTTAATTAATTACATTTTTTATTCTTCATTTTATTTCATATTTTAATTGAAAAATAATAGTTTATTTTTACATTCATAAACTCTAATATCTAATAGTGATTATGATATTGTGTGAAAAATTTAAATATAACCAAATTATTTATATTTTATTTCAAATATTTTTGTATATACTTGATTAAATACTTTGTTATCTGAAGCTATTTAATACAATTATTTCTTTAATTCTAATATATTCTGCTTTTCTACATATCTTTTCGATAAGAATTATTTTTTTGGAAAATATTTGCGTTAAAAATAAACTGTCCAGTTTTTTTCTACTTTAAGCCACTTTCATTTAAAAATAAACATCATTTTTAGTATGAATATTTGCCGTATGAAAAATCCCTATTTACCACATGTATTATGTTTAACGAAAAAAAAGGTTAACAAAATATTTACATTTTGGTAACTTATCATTTTTCCAATTTTTTCTTTGGCTAATAAATTTTTTGTGAACAAATATTTATGAGTAATTCATTAAAAATGAAAAAATGTATTTTTTATAAAAAGAACAATTAAGACAGTTAAAATAATTGTTTTAAATAAATTATTTCTGAAAAGTAAAGAAAGTTGACATTTGCAATAGATCAAATAAAGGCAATGTTTTTATTTTCGACGTCATTTGTTATTCTGTTCCAATTTTTCAAACAATAAAATGCGGTTTTTGCAATTACTTTTACTAATACACTGAAGTGACAAAAGTCATGGGATACCTCTTAATATCGTATCGGCCCTCCTTTCGCCCGGCGAAGTGCAGCAACTCGACGTGGCATGGACTCAACAAGTCGTTGGAAGTCTTCTGCAGGAATATTGAGCCATGCTGTCTCGATAGACGTCCATAATTATGAAAGCGTTGATGGTGCAGGATTTTGGGCACGAACAGACCTCTCGATGATGTCCCATAAATGCTCGATGGGATTCATGTCGGGCGATCTAGGTGGCCAGATCATTCGTTGGAATTGTCCAGAATGTTCTTCAAATCAATTGTGAACAGTTGTGGCCCGGTGACATGGCGCATTGTCATCCATAAAAATCCCATCGTTGTTTAGGTACATGGAGTCCATGAATGGCTGCAAGTGATCTCCAAGTAGCTGAACATAAGCATTTCCAGTCAATGTTCGGTCCAGTCGCACCAGAGAACCAAGTCCATGCCATGAAAAAACAGCCCACACCATTACGGAGCCACCACCAGCTTGAACAGTGTCTTGCTGACAGTTTGGGTCCATGGCTTCGTGGGGTCTGCGCCCCACTCGAACCCTACCATCAGCTCTTACCAACTGAAATCGTGACTCATCGGACCAGACCACGGTTTTCCATTCATCTAGGGACCAACCGATATGCTCACGTGCCCACGAGAGTCGCTGCAAGCGATGTCGTTCTGTCAGTAAAGGCACTCGAGTCGGTCTTCTGCTGGAATAGCCCAAGAAAGCCAAATTTCTCCGCACAGTTCTAACAGACAAGTCCCTTACTAATATAACCTTGTACGTCAGACATTGATTTCTGCGGTTATTTGACGCAGTGTTGCTTGCCTGTTAGAATTTACGACTCTTTGCAGACGTCGCCGGTCTCGGTTGTTAAGTGCAGGCGGTCGACCACTGCGCTGTCCATGGTGGGATGTTATGCCTGAAATATCATACTCTCGGCACAGTCTTGACACAGTGGATCTGGGAATGTTGAATTCCCTAACGATTTCCGAAATGGTATGACCCATGCGTCTAGCTCCAACTAACATTCCGCGTTCAAAGTCTGTTAATTCCCGTCGTGCGGTCATCATCACGTCAAAACCTCTTCACATGAATAACTTGAACAGAAATGAAAGCTCTGCGCATTTATACCTGTTCTACGCGATGCTACTGCCATCTGAAAATTTGCATATTGCTATCCCATGACTTTTGCCACTTCAGTGTATAAAAGCAATATTTAATTTTATTTTATTATCATATTGTGCCTGTAAATCTAATTGAAAAAAGGACATATAATTTATTTCAATATGTGAAGCCTACATACCATTTAGAATTTAAATAAATATAAAACACTTAAAATTAAAATAAAAGAACTTTTTTTTAATTTTAAAACTAGTTTCATAACAGTATTACAGTATGAATACAAAATAATTACAGGAAGATTTAGAAATATACCACATGACGTCATATTCGATGGATTAAATTAAGGACCCAAATCGTACATAACATGTTCATAATTTTAAATAATTTTAAATTTTTTTCTGTTTAATATGTATTTTTTATTAATAAATGCTTTAAAAAATTTTCTGCGTATTCATTAACAGAGTCAATCTGAAAAAGGAAAAAAGGAATAACGATAAAAAAAATATAATGTTTCCAGAATAATTTTTTATTTTATATTATTTCTAAAGAATTGTTTTGTCAATTTATATAAATGTATTATAGAATTTCATTTATTATGTTAATAAATATATTTAATCTTCAGGTTTTAATCATTATTTAAATTAAAATATAATTAATCAAATTTAATTTCAAGCTTTTGTTTATAAAGTTAAGTTAAAAAAACATTTATGTACCGTTATCATTCTATCATGGTAAATCTCTCATTTATTTGATTAACCAATATTTCCAGAATATTTAGTTAAGAAAATAGTTTTAGTTAATAAACTTATTTTTCTTTTATAATATTTGCAAATTATAACTTTTGTTTTTATTATTTTATATAAATGATTACTCAAACATATAATACTACTTAGTAAAAAATACTACTTAGTAAAAATAATTCTACATTTCTCTAATATTTTTTTCATCAGAACAGTTTTTGTGCCATGATTAAAAATTTTATTTTATTTTTCAGGAACGTAATAATTATTTGATTTTCACTGTTTAAATTTATTCATATATTAAATATGTAAAATTATGAATGCCTAAATTAATGAATAACGTTTTAGCTTAAAAAATAGCAAAAGCAATTTAAGGTGACAAAAAAAAGGGTTTGAATAACGCTATCATATCATTAATAATCCCTTTCAGTTTCATTCCAAAATAAATTTAATTGGAATTGGAAAATGTAAAAATTTCTTAACAATAAACTAGTTTTTAAAAGAATTTGAATTGTTAATAGTGCAAAAAAATAAAAAAATATTTAATTTAAATTTAAAATGTTTTATATAACCAACATAATTTCAACGAAATTTTAGGGAAATGCCAGTTATTGTTTTAAAGATATAAATACTCAAAATATATATAACGATATCTGATCGAATGCAACAAAATATTCGTATTTTCCTTTCATCTCCCTGTAACCTAGCAACGGAATTGTCATGGTTTTCATCGCCCATGAAAATTTGAAATATTAGAAATCAAATTAAATCACATAACAATGCCATAACCATGGTATTGTATATTGTATACTTTTATTGCTTTTCATAAATTTAATACAACAATTTCCGAGTTGAAAACACATTTCCAGGAAAAATAACTTGTGCTTTTATTTTATTTAAAAAAAAGTGAAAAATAAATTGCAACAAATATAAAATTACACTAATATTGCATAAAAAAAATTGATTCAACATTTTGTTCATGAAATTTATAATTTTGCTTTACGTAAGTATTTTTTATAACTTCTAAGTTTAAAACTATAAATTTATTTTTGTTTGTTTAAATTATTATCAGAAGTGCTAATTTTACTTATTTAGTAAAGCATATGGTTATTTTAAACTATTTTTCAGAATTTGCTATTGCTACTTTCAGAAAAAAAAGATATTTCTATAAATATAACAAATGCTTTCATTTTATTGAAATTCTATTAACTAATATAAAATTAATAGATAATATAAAATTACACTACTATTGAATGAGTAAATTCATTCAACATTTTGATCATGAAATTTATAATTTTGTTTTACGTAAGTACTTTTTATAACTTCTAAGCTTAAAGATATGAATGAATTTGTATTCGTTTAAATTATTACCAAAAGGGCTAATTTCAGCTACTTAGTAATGTGTATAATTTTTTTATTACTTTTCATAAATTTCCAATTACCGTTTTTAGAAAGAAAAAAAACCGATGTCTTTATAAATATAACAAATGCTTTCATTTTATTGCAATTCAATTAAATTAGGAAAATAAACTAATATCACAGAAGAGAACGTTTTTAGCATTTAAAAAAACATTTCGTCAAATTTATGATGTTGGGATTCTTTGTAACATTATTAAAGAATAATAATTAAAACATTTTCTAATAGACATTTACCGAAAATGATTATTATAATTATCATTTTACATGGTATCAAAATTGAAGGTATTAGATTTTAATATTTTAAAAATCATATTCTCTATTTCTCATGAGCTTGCTATTACTATTTTGTAGAAGAATAAACGATATTTCTATAAATATAACCAATGCTTTCATTTTATTGTGATTTTATTAAACTTTTAAAAGAAACTAATATCGCAGAAGAACCTGTTTTAACATTTAAAACTTGATTTCTTCAAATTTACGATGTTATATTTCTTAGCATTAATAAAGAAATAATAATTAAAAAAATGTGTATAGACATTTATTAGAAATGGTTACTATAATTATCATTTTACATCATTTTCTAAGATATATAAAAATTTAATATATTAGATTTTAATCTTTAAGATGATATCTCAGAAAATTCTAACTACATAAAAATAAAAATTAAATTCGCCTGATGTAAATTTTAGTTGCATGATGTTTTCTTAAATCTAAAAATTCGTGTTTGCTTTCATATTTATGTGAATGCAGAAATTTATTGTAATAAATCCTTTAAAAAGAAGCTATACTAACATGAAGTAAAAGTATTTTTGTTTAGAACAATTTATTATAAATATTTATAGATAAATTAAACAAAATTTAAATAGAATTTTCCTAAATAATATTATATAAAAATTCATTTCAGATGAAATTTCAATTTATTTGTATTTTATTCTTTAGCTATATTTTCACTTCTAATTCTTTCTGGTATTTATTTTTCCTTATTATGAATACTTTTTTGAAAATTAATTTCTTTTTCTGCAAAAATGGTTTTATTCCTGTTTATTACCATTTAAATATATATGTAATTTATTGAAATCATCTAATACAATAAGAGAAATTTCAAAAAGAAACTACATATATTAAAGAAACATTGTGGATGAATACATCAAAACTACTACCCACATATTTCTTTCAGAATGTATGAACATTATAAAAAGGCTAATTATATGCTTTAAAATACTAAAATTGTTATTCATAATATTAGTTATAATAACAGAAGAATAATAAGGAAGTACTTCCATTTATTGTAGTTTATAATCAATCATTAAATTTTTATTTAATTACATTGTCTATAGACGATATTTAGACCATGGAATCATTTAATTTGTTAAAAATTTCAATAAAATCTCAGCACTTTAGAATACTAAGCAAGAAAAATACATGTTTCATAGGATTTAGAACTAGTGAGCCATTATTTTAGTAGAATATTCCAAGTAAATACCACATAACCAGTTTAAAAACAGTTAAAATTGTTTCCAAACATGCATTCATGTTGTAATTTAAGTAGCCTAACCTAAAAGACAGTGGTTATATAAAATATTTTAAATTTAAATTAAATTATATTTAAAATGTTTTTGGTAGTATTGACAAATTAAATGCTCTTGAAAACTAGTTTTATAGTTAAGAAATTTTTGCATTCTAGTGCTACAATTAAATTTATTTTAGAATGAAACTGAAAGGGATCATAGTGAAGGTTGGTAATGACATTTCTCAAAAACCCTTTTTGTTGCCTCAAAATGTTTTTGCTATTTTTCATGCTTAGACGTTTTTCATTAATTTAGACATTCTTAATTTTGCATATTCAATATATGAATAAATTTAAACAGTGGCAATGAAATAATAAGTCTGATCCTAAAAAATAAAATTACATTTTTTAATCAAGACGTAAAAAAAAAAATTCACGACGAAAAAAAAAATTAGTGAAACGTAGACAATTGTATTATTTTTCTTTATTCCTTAATATAATATAATAAAAAATACTTTGCAAACATCATAAAAAGCAATAAATTTCAATAACAAAAATATTTTCTTCAATAATCTTTTCCTGGAAATAAATGTTAATCAAATTAATTTTTTCATGAGTGAAAACTAAAGATACATAAAGGTATTTTTTTTATATAAATTAATAAGCAAAAGATTAGAAAGAAACATGGTTATATTTTCATTTAAACAATGACCAAAACCTGGAGAATAAATATATGTAGTAACATAAAAAAAATAATGCAACTCTACGGTACATCTATATAAATCAGCAAAACATTTTTTATTAATCATATAAAATATGAAATTATTCTGGAAACATAACTCTTCAAAATTCGGTTTTTAGCATTTTTATTGATATATTTTTTTTTTCATTTTAAGATTCACACAAGTAATGAATACACATAAAAAACTTTTAAAGCATTTATTAATCAAAGAAAACATTTCGAACTTGAAAAATTGTAAATTTGTTTAAAATTATAAATATATTATATACTATTTGGTTCTTAATTGAAAACATCGAATATGATGTCATCTGATATGTTTCTAAAAATTACTGCAATAATGTTATACTCATACTACAATAATGTTGTGAAATATGTTTTAAATTTCATATGAAATTATTTTCATTAAAATTAAGATGCATTGCATTTGATTAAATCCTAAATAATATTGTCTTTCACGTATTGAAGTAGATGTAATGCTTTCTTCTAAAATACCTTTTTAGGCACAGTATAAAAATTAAATAAAATTAAATCAAATATGGTGTTTCTATCAATAACAGTAATTGCTAAAAACGCATTTTATTATTTGAATTATATATATATATATATATATATATATATATATATATATATATATATATATATATATATATATATATATATATATATATATATATATATAAGGTGTGTGTGTACATGTATCTTGAGTGATCCAATGGATGAACAAGAGAAATCTAAAAAGTGTTACTAAACTCAAAATTCCAGTGCCATAGGTAACCTGTAAGTCTGATTATTAATTTACAAATTTCACCCCGTGCACTCTGCTTTCAAACTGCAGAGGCACAACGTAGTTCATTCTCTGTTGAGACAGTGACAACCTTAATGGCATGATGCGCTTAGCTAAGATTCTTAGAACAATATCATAACAAAATATCTACAACTATTAGATCTTATTTAGAGAAAAAGGCAGAGGTTTCGGCTTCCATCATTTTCTCAGTTATCTGAATTATTATATGAATGTTTTTTTGAAACAATATTAGCTAATTTAAGCTGGCAATGTGGTCGTTACTTGGAATTTGCTACTAACATAACATAAAGTCCTAACTCTAATGAAAGCTTTTCTTTTTCATGTTTGATATTCTAAAGTGCTGAAACCTTTGTTAAAAGGTTTAACAAATCAGATGAGTCCATCATTTAAATATTGTAATATATGTGTTTGTGTATGTATGGTTAATAAATAAATAAATATATATATATATAAAGGAATTATATTCGTCCATTTAACATAATGTCTCCCCACACAAGCACTCCAGGACCACCCCAATGGTCTCTTTCCCTGATGTTATTGAGATGAAACAATGTACCTACCTCTTTCCATATCAACTGGCGTTGATGAGATTGAAACGACTCTCATCAATAAACAGAACACGACACCATTGATGAGATGTCCAGTCTTTGTGTTATTGGCACCACTGTAAATGGTTCTGCCGATGGGCTGCTGTTAATGGTATGCAACGTTCAGGACGGCGGGCGAAGAGACCATCTTCATGCAGACGTCTGACTACAGTAAACCATGATACTTATCGTCCGATTGCCGTACGCAGCTGCTAAACGATGTTGCCCGTTGTTATCAATTGCCATTGCTTACCTCAGCCGACCACCGCCAGCCTTTCTTACAACTGCATCTGTTACTTGGAAAACTTTCCAAGCTCTTGACACAACCTTTCCATCAATTCCAAACTCTGGTGCGACACTGTTCAAACTACGCTCCTCTTTAAGCTTGTCGATCAGTCTACTATGTATAAAGGCATCCTGATTATTTCTATAGCCATTATAATCATACGTTTTACTCGATTTTACTTTAATTTGCAGGGAACGCCTGGAAATGCGTCCTTACTCCTTCTTTTTAAGTTAAATTGGCACTTGACACGTGCCCTCTGATCTCACAGTGTTGATATTTGCATATGCGGCACCTTTCTATTGAGCTGTCCACTGTAGTGTAGAAGTCGTAAAAAACCTTTTTCAAACATCTCAAAATTTCATGTATTGAAATGGAATATTGGTGGCTTGTCTCAATAAAAAAGAACTGATCTAATGAACATCTGCATCACATTGGGATTTTTGACGAACCGAACTGTATTCTTTGTTTGATTTGGCATTACTAATGAATTGAGCTCATTTCCATCATTGCTTGGCACTTCATGCTGAATCCGAGATGGGGCGGAGATACTAGCAAGCTAGAGGACATTTTCTTCTCATTGTGTATTTCCCCCCCGTTTTATATTGTCTTGCCATTGGAATTAAAAAAAAAACAATAATTTCATGGGTGTATGTTGAAAAATGCATTTGTTGCTTATGTTTTGCACGCTAGTGTATCTGTATATGTATATATATATATATATTTGCCTTAGGTTAAACAGATTGAATGCCTTTTATATTGTAAACGTTATAAACAATTTAATTTGTTCCGCTAATAGAAGTTTACATAAGAAACGTTTTGAGTTACATTTCCAAACTTAGAATTCTGAGTAGAATATATATATTTTTTAAAAATAATGATGAATTCCTTTTAATTTCTGAAGATAAAGTATTTGTGGTAAATCAATAAACCGGAAGTAATTATTTATCAAATGCGTACCACTAATGTCGATGTAAATATATTTTGTTTATTAGCTAATTGAAACTTCATAGTGGGTGGGTGAGCTCTCCAAATGGTAGAAAAGATCTGCAATTGAAATTAAAATTACTGAAAAGAACCGGTAATATGTAGGAGGGAGGTATTTTATTCAAATCCTACTCAACAAGAAAATAAAGGAAAATATTCATTGAAAAATATTGTTCTTCTTTCGTTAAAAGTTTCCTGTTTCTTAATGCGCTGTAAATTGATCGCAAACCAATTATATTCTTTTATTATTCTGAGAATTCCCAGTTTAGAAAAATAATTTGTTTCATAAAAACTTTAGGAAAATAAAACTATATAAATATATTTGTTTCCTGCAACTTTTGTAAAAATCGCATTTATCGTACGATTACTTCCCAATTACATAAAAAAAAGTTACATTATTTTTAAAACTTTGAAAAATTATATTACAATCAGATTATTTTTTTATAGAAAATTTCTTTTAAAAGATGTATAGAAATAAATTAATTAAATTTCTGTTATCAAATTAAATTAATTTAATTGTCAAATTAAGTTGTTGCTATGTTACTTACCTTTTCAATATCTTTGTAGTTTTTTTTTATTTCTTTACAATATTCAAAATAAACTATTTTATAGGCACTTATAATAGAATCAAATGATTAATAAAGTAACATTAATCAAAATTAGCGGGGCTGAATGACCGAGTGTCTAGCGCTCTGGCGTTCGGTGCCATGGATGTTTGTAGTGGTTCGGAATCCATTTTAAGCCGTAGGTCCCGGTCTCCTATGACTGTAAGAGCGACACGGAGCTGAAGTCAGACCTCTACCTACGGGTGCTCCATCAGAACAGAAGCTGAACCCCTCCTTCCATGAGGGATACGACACTAACAAACCAATCAAAATTAGCAGTAATTTTACTAACTATTATATCATTATTAAATATAATCATTATTATTACATCATTATTAAACTGGTTTTTAAACTTTTTGATTTAAATTTCTGAAATAGAATTCTCAGTAGAATATATATACTTATATATATATATATATATATATTTAAATTTAATGGCACATTCCTTTTATTTCTAAAGATAAATTATTTGTAATAAATCATCAAATTAAGGATCAGATATAGATATATGCAAATAAAAATTTTACGCTTCGAAAACATATAATTTAGTATGTTACAGTAAAACAACTTTTTTTAACACCTGATCCTTCAAATCCAATTATTATTTTGACAGATGTACCAAATGAAACCAACTAATTAACAACACTAAAACACTTAATAATAAATTAAATTGCTTATTTTAAATTACTATTTTGTTATTATATATAAATGTAAATTATTACATGTTTGTAAGCATATTTTGAGCAATGAAATACAAGTAAAAAACTGTCAATAAAAATACAAAATTAACAATAATACGAAAGAAAAAAAGCATACAGAACCTAAGAAATATTGAAACACAAGCATTGACAGTTTTGTACAAAGACTTGTTTTATATTCTCATAAGCATCCTTACTTTCCAATATTTGCCCTAATTATAGACTATGAAAGGATTATTCTTACCATTATGTTTTTCATGCCCATCATAATAATTTTACTTTATATATTGCATGTCCATAATATTTTATGCATAGCTTTTTATAGTCGTCTAACATTTTTATTATATTATCTTACTTACTAATAATGTTAAATTTAAGTTGTACTTTCCTTTTTTTGTGATAAATGAAAATTTGTGTGTTTTTTATCCATTTAATTCAATTTTGTCCCGGTTTATTTTTATTTGAATAATAATAATCATTAAATATATTTTCAAAAATTTAAACTTGTGTCCTTGTTCCTGTAGAATTTACAATATTCTCAATATGGGAATTTTTATATCACGCAAATAAAATTAGTTACCTCTTTTTATTACATACTTTAATGAAGTCCAGCAGCATCAGCAATGTAAAAGGCAGCAAACCTAAAAAAATAAATGTCTAGGCAGCTTTTGGTATAGTAAATTATTTCAAAGAGTTGTTGATATTTTTAGTGTAACTTTTCTCAAATATAAACCAAATATTTCATTGTAAATGTGACATCCAGATAATAAATTATTCACTCGATAAATAATATAAAGGAAAAGTTAGCATTTATGTTAATAAGCTAATGATAGCTCTTCAATTAAGCTTAAAATTAAACGAGCTTTAATGCGAGCGAGAATGTAAATTAATTTCATGTACAGAAATAATGTCCCTCAAAAATTAATCTTATTAAAAGCTGGTTAAAATTTTCCTAAAAGAATTTCTAGTTCATCTACAACAATAACCATTAGTTAATAATCCAATTGATTTTGGGATTGATTCAAATGTGTACTTTAATGAAAAAGATTTAGTAAGAAATATTGTGCTACAAGAGATATAAATTATTTTCATTTGTCAGAAAATTTTGAGTATATAAATATATTAACTACAAAACATTTTTTATTTAAAACTCTTTGTGCTACTGTTTCTGAATATATGGATTTAATTAATATGTTTTTGCTTCTGAATTCAGGGATCTTTGACCACAGGCTATTCACCTCTAGAACTGCGGATATGCAGTAGGTTCAGAATTATCCTAGGTGAACTGCTTGAGTTTTGCTGCATTTTTTCTATATCTTACCACCAAAATTTGTAATGAATATTCCCAAGATATATAGTAGTTAACTTTTGTTTTGATCATCCTAAAACATAGCAATATACCTTCATTCTCCAGTTCCTGATCTACATCACTTTTGGGTTACAAACTGAATGCTTTCAATTCGGAAATTGAACTTGATCACTCTTTTCTATTATATAATAAAATAATCCTTATGATGTAGAAGAAGTTAAGAAGATAATATTAGATCTCGATTTATTTAGATATAAAATTATGAATAACAGAATGTAAGATATTAAAATTAATTATTTTAACTGTACTTCTTCATACGCATTGGCAAGTGCACCCTTGTGGCATTTAGGAGAAATAATCAGTAGATCTCAACCGAGAGGAAGTACTGCGCAACTTGCACTACAGCTGAGAAACGTTTAGTTTCGCATGTATCTGAGTATCGGCGTTTAGGATTAGAATAGTATCCTTTTACGAATCAATAATTATATGTCTTTAAATGTTTTATATATTGTCTATAGTTAAATGTCTGTGTGTGTGGTGTTTGGGCGCTGTAAGTTCTCAAACTGCTCAAGTAAATCTATGTCTCAAATTTCAACCAAACCCCACCCAGTTACAATCCAGCGACACAAACTACGCATTGCGTGATTTTTTATGAATAAAGCCAATTTTATATTTTATTTATACATACCTAACATTCCCATATTTTTATAAAAATAAAGTTTTACAATATTAAAATTTAAAAAAAAATATTTTTTGAACAAATAATTGTCCATTATGGCCAATTTATCACTCCTTTATTGATATAATTATTAATTTCTGTTTATTTTTAACAATAATGCAAAATAAATAACGAGTATCCAATTACATACTGGATAATTGATTCCCAATCTGCTGAATGACCTACTATTTTCAAGTGAATTGCTTAAAAATAACAGTAACAGTATTAAGCAATAGAATAATTAATTATTGAAGATTTGTAAGATCTCACTAAATATTTCTAATGTGAAGAAACATAATATTTTCTATCTCATTTTAATAAATGCATTTTTTTCTGTTATACTATCAAATTTGCAGTTCGACAGGAAAGATGTTTTATAACACAATATATATAGATATTTCATAACAAAAAATAACCACAATTCAAAAAATTCAAAATTCAAAAACAAAAATTCTATTTTTTTTGTAAAACACCGTGATGAAAATAATGAAAAAATATAAGCAGAATAAAAATATTTTTTATTCTTTCTAAAAATATATTTCATTTCTTTTAAAAATATTTTTTAATCTTTTTAAAAAAAATGTATTCTTTTTAAAAATATACTTTATTCTTTTTAAAAATATATTTTATTCTTTTTATTAAATATTTTGTTAAAATATTGTTTATTCAACAAATAGTTATGTTATGTGCAGGCAAAATATTTTTTTAGCAATAGATATCCTTTTATTTCAATTGTAAAAAATAAATAAATCCAACACAGCCATCCTCTGGTAAGGATTAGTTTGAGTGTTTGGACAGATTTTCGATGTTCTATGACAGAATTCCTCAAAGATCTTCTCTCTTTTTATCTAATGATTCATGGGCCAACAGACTTGTTTTGTCTTGGCTAGACGATATAAGAATAGAAACAAAAATAATTAGTTAGAGTGCAAGTAAATCGTGACATAGTACAGTGGAGATGAGATCTCTGGTGTTTATAAAATAATGCATACAATAAGTAAATATTACTTTACATACCTATTGGTCAAATATATTTCTGAAGAAATAAGTTTTAAAACCAGATTTAATGCAAAGTATATTGATTCAAAAGCAAATTCTCCGATATATTTTTGACAGTCACCCGATATGTTTTATGATGTAATGATATATAATATAAATTGGGATAGAAAAAAACTTTTGACACCTACGTAAAAATACAACTTTAAATTTATTGGAGGAAAAATAAATCCTTGTTGGTCTAATAAAGCTTGCCCAAACTTTTCAAATTTATTTCTTCTCTCTGACACAAGTTGCGAAGTTAATTTATTTGGGGAAAAAGGACCACAAAAAAGCAATTTCAAATAGCATTATGTAAATCGGATCTTCTGTGAAATAACTATTTATTAGATAGATTCTTAGGCATTAACCTACATCTATACCCAGATAAAATAAAAATATAAATAAATAAATCATCGTGAACATTGACATAATATAAATGTAATTAAATATTTATGTTTTTAATATTTTAAAATATATTTAATAGCATAAATACTTTCATTATATATATTATAATATATTTAAATATATGTTTATGTATATGTGTATAGACATATATTATAAAACATTAGTGTTGCAAGTGGTATAACCTTTTCTTATCATTATATTTTTAAAAAATGGATGGAAAAAGTGCTTTATTTTTATTATAAATATCTATTTTTTCTTTGGTTTTCATATTTCTGATATACTTTAATAACACCTTTTTGTAATTTTGAGTTAACTCATGTTGAAAGCAATCCTTAAAAAAACTATTAAAAATTATAAATTAAAATCTTTCTATCATCTTCAAATAACAAAAATTTTCGTAATTTCTATAAAATCTGTCAGAACTGTATCTTAAAAGTATGATTTTTTTTATAACAGTATGTTAAATTTTTACCAGAAGTAAATGAATTTTAATTTTCTAAAGTAACTTTTTTTAGTAAACCAAAAAAAAAACATTTTTTTTTTAAATTCTATTATTATCTTTTTTAAAAATAAGTATTTGCTACACTATCTCAATTAGCTATCACTCCCTTCAAAAAATTAATACATGCTTTTAAAAATTTACGTAATCCCTATATAATTTTTTTTTTACTGTAGAAAATAAAAAATTAGAAATATAAAAAAATAAAATAAAGATGAGCTATGAATTTAAAAAAAAAAAATGCATTTGGACATTTTGTAATTAAATATGAAACGTATGAGTTTATTTGTTTGCAGTTCAATCTGGTATTTAATCAAAAATCATGATAAATATTAATTATTAATTTCTAATCAATAATTTTTTTTTAAATTTTCTTATGAAATATCAAACATAAACTTTATGAAACACAATTTTTAGAGTACTGTGAAACATAAAATTATGAATTTTGTAACATAAAATTTATTGTTTGCTTTAATTAATAAACTTTTGAAATTCTCTACCGATAGTCTACTGATTTAGCTTTTTTCCTTGTGCTGTTTGAATTTCAGAATTCTTTATATTAAATAAGTATCACATAAATAATTTTAGATTTATTCTTATATTATTTACTAATATACTTGAATTAATTTAAATATATTTTTTCCTTCAATTTTGATTTTAAAAATTAATAAACTAGATTAGTGAGAGGTTTGTGTGTGTATATTCATGTCTTCTTCCTTTTCTTTTTCTTTCGTTCTTTAATGTATTTTTTTGTTTTTTATTATTTAATAAAAATTTTAAGTTTTTTCATTTTCAGTAAATATGTTTTAATTTCTTTATTATTTTAATCATTATCATCTCCTTATAGGAAACATTTTTATAATTTTTTAATCTAAATATTTACTGACTTTATACAAACTAGTATAAAATTTTCGAACTGCGTTTTCAGAACTGAGTAATATCCACTTATATTTTAACATTATAATAATTTGTTTCCTTATTATGTATTGTTTAACAGGCATCTGGGTTTTTTAAACTGCTAACTAATTAAAATGTCCTCATTATTTATATTAAAATATCATTAATAAATGTGTTTATGTGTATATTTATATATTTTTCTACACTTAATTTATTTTTTCAAAGAATTCAATAATAATTATACAATAATTATTAAACGTATCATGAAATGAAAAGTAAAGTATTACAATCTTATAAAAGTATTTGTTATGATGTTAAAATATGTTTATAATATTAATCAGATCATACATATGAAATAGTAATAAGTGTAGTAATACGAAATTCAATTTCAATCGATATATGTAATCTATTATACATAAATTGTGAGGTCGTATGAAAAATTTAAAAAAAAATTTTAAGAAATATATATATATACATATCATTTATCGGCTATCAGCAATTAACTTGAAATTAATTACCATTAATTTGAAAACCCAACGCTATATAAACCAGTCTATTGTTAATCCAATTAGAACTAAATTAATAAAGTTTGAGTTTTTTTAAATTTTGTATGATTACTAAAAATTAATACTATTAAACTAAACAGTGTAAAATTGTTCCGTTAAAGCAAGATAACAAATTTAAAGTCTGCTTTTTTTTTCGATGAATACATTTCTACTTTGAATTTTACTCACAAATTCAACATTATAGATTGGATGACATTTCTCATTTATCTCATGTTTCCTATTACATTACAATGGCGTAAATTGAGTTAACTTTCCAGACTGTGCCTATAAAGATTGAATTGTTTGAAATTCAAAACAGGAACACCATACCACAAGACCATTGTGTTTTCAGAATTGATTATTTGTATTAAAATTTCATTATGACTCAGTCGATAGAATATGGTAATAAATTCTAAACAATTACCACTTCAAATAACGTTCTTTTAAGGAAGACTACATTTTTTTTCATTGAAAAGCAGTGTTACAAAAATCATATAGATAGATATATTTTACATGTTTCAAGTGTGTATCATAAATATAAATTATGGGATAAAATGATGCATTGTCAATCATATATAAAATTGGTTTTTAATTAATTAAATATATAAAATATTGTATGGCCTTAATTGAATAAAACTGAAAAAAATATATTTCATTCTGTACAAAATAATATTATTATAATATTTTGTACAGATTGAAATATATTTTTATGTATACACAATTTATTTAAATTATTCAATATCAACTCTGAAAGATTCAACCATCATTTTTATTCATTTAAGTTTTTTAGAAATGCTTTATAAATATATACAGAACATCTGTTTAGTAAAACATCTTCAAAGAATGTAAAACTCATTTTATGTATAAAACTTAGTCTATTGTATTCCATGGAACATAATACAGTTTATATATTAAAATATAATAGAATATTGTTTGACTCATGTACTTAAAATATAATTAAAAAAGTAGCTATGAAAAAAATTGTTGTAGAAAATTGACTTTTTTAAATTTTATATCTAAATTAGCATAATACTTCAAAGAAGTTAAAAATATAATAAACGTATAGTTAAATTTGAGATAAAAATTATTCATGCTATAACTTTCTATAGATAATCTACAATGAAATATTGAACTAGGAATTTGAAATAAATAATTAAACAATTTATCATTAAAACAATTTGATGTGATGTAAACAAGAAGTAATTATTTCTGAAATGTATTTAAGTTGAGTTCTATTAAGGTGTTTAAAGTTCAAGAACCTTATTATAACTATTGCATGAAAATCTTCAATAATTTACATATAGTTTATTCCTCTGCATATTCATCTACCTTTGTACATATAAATTTATAATATTTAATTATTCATTTTCCAATCAATACTCTAAATGGTTTTCGTCTATAGAATATATTCATAAATATCTTAACATGATCTAATAATCATGTTTCGTAATTATTATCAAATGCATTTCACTAATAAAAATGTTTCAGTCTTCTATACATTCAGTATAAAGGTTGACTTTTTATGCTTTATTAGAGTTGTTTATGCTAGTTATAGTTACGTTATTAAATTATTATAGATATTTGAACTTTAATAAATTATTATAATCTAAATATGTACAAATAATTTTAATGAGATATTTGAATGCTATAATTTATTACTTTTAAAAAATAAAATAACTATAGTAGATAATAAAAACTTATTTAAAATGCTTTTATTTTATAATTCCAAACGGGATTATATATTTATAATTATTTGCTTTCCTAAAATTCCAAACTATGAGGAAAGCAAAGTATCTCTAATTTGCTTTAATGATAGATATAGATACTAGATCGAAAGTATTTTAGTGATATTTTAATACAATATCGCTTTTGGAATTTTTATCATCTATAGTTTTTTCTATATTCTATATTTTAATTGTTTTTCTATATTCCATTCTTTCTCGATGTTTTAACTTTTTCTTCAAGAAATTCTGCCTAGAATTTTTATCAAATTTTATTCAATATTAAATATATTATATTGTCTCTACATTTTTCCTGCTTTTGATTCTTTAACTTATTCCTAAATAAAATTGCATAAAAAGTTTAGTCAGTTTTCTATTTAAGTGACACTGATTTAAATTGATGATTGATTAAATGTGATGGTTAATTGAATGATTGAAGCCTGTAAAATTCTATTTTACGTTACTTATATGCTTATATTTATTTTATTTTACTTTACTTTTATTTTACTTAAAAATTTCTAAATTTAATAAACAATTAAATTAATTACATTTTATTTTCTTGAACAACTTATGATGTTTAATTAACATTATTAATCAAAATCCTTCATTTTTATTCATTTTCTTTTTCTTTTTTATTTTAGTAAAGTTCAATGACCAAATCCAATAAATATTTCAGTAAACAATTCGAAGAGATATTTTTATTTAAATTAGAGATAGCCATGTTTAAGCGAAAAAGAAATTTATTAATTAATATAACAACTGAAAAAATTTTTCTTGCAAAAAATATTTAATATTTATATTTTAAATATCTATATCTATATCCATATAAATATGTGCATATTAATATATTAAATATTTAATGTGTATTATGTTTGTGTTGTCATAAAATTCAGTTTCTTTTCTTTTTATTTTAGTTAAGTTTGATGACCCCATCCAGTGAATATCTCAGTAAGCAAGTCGAAGAGCTATTTTTATTTAATTTAGAGACAACCGTGTTTAAATGAAATAGAATTTATTAACTGACATAACAATTGGAAAAATATTTCTTGTTAAAACCTATTCAATATTTATATTTAAATATATATATTATATTATATTATATTTAATGTGTTATTTATATTTATAAATATTTAATGTTATTATTATTTTTGTGTTGTCATAAAATATATTTAGTTGTCGCAACTTAAATGAAGTTTTTGTATATTTATTATTAAACTTTATGAAGAATCAACTTGTGAATACTCGGGCAATTTATTTTTTTAATTCCTTCTATTAGCTCACACTCTCCTTATATATATCTTGTTAAATTTTCAATCGTTAATAAAACACTTTTTATTCATCCACTCCAATTCAAATACATTTTTTTTTAATTTGTAGTGGATGACACTGGATGTTAATACAGTTTTTTAAATATTAATTCATTCATTAAATTTAATTAATTAATTTTAGTTTTTTTTAGATTTTAAGTTGCATATATCTGCCAATAGATGGCGCCAGATAAACTTAAAAAAATGAATGAAAATTATTTATAAAGGACTTTCTGCAATAGAGTGAAAAAAAAGTAGGAATTGACTTAAAATTATTTTTTTTTATATTACTTGTTTTATCTCTTCTTTTATATAATTAGGATTCCACTAAAAAAAATACTAAATTTTCATAAATATAAAAAAAGAAGAAAAATAAATGCTGTCTGCGTGCGTCAGAGTGGTGGGAAAGGAAACCTCCGCGCTGACAAATTTGATAGATAGATCCTCCAGAAGAGGTTCCAGAGGTTCTGTTCTCCCAGAAGGAACGTGGCATGTTTCATAAATTTAGAATACATTTTATAAAATGAAATCGATTTTCTGGGGGGTGTCTTGAAAATACCCTCATTTCAAAACAGATTAGAAACCCCCGATTTATTTAGGATTAAAATTTAAAGTAATTTTTTAGAACATTTTGTTTCGAATCTTTGAGGCGACGTAATTGCCCAACTCGTACTACAGTGAAAACAGAGATGGGGGCGTTGAAATGGGATCCAATGATTTTAGATGCTGTCACTGCTTTCAGAAAATACAATAGTGACGTCATATGTAAATGTCCTGTATTGACAGTCAGGCTGCATGGTAGAAGTGCTTTTGTGTGTGTTTTCTCTGATGTCGAATGCAAATGCAGGATAGTTATCCTTGAAAGCTTCTCGATATCTGATGCTCTTCTATCATCGCTTGTCAATGAACAGTTCACGACATATATATTTCTCCATCAGTGAGCAAAAAAAATTTTGTTGATTTTTTTAAACAAATGTTTTAGTTATTTAATTAATTAATTTTTAATAAAATTAAAATTATTAATTTTTTAATAAAATTATTATATAATTATTTTTTAATAAATTGAGCTCCAACAGTGAGCAAAAAAATATTCTGTTGATTGTTTTAAAAAAATTTTTTAGTTATTTAATTATTTTTTTAATAAAATTAAAATTATTAATTTTTTAATACAATTAAAATTATTATTTTTTAATAAAATTAAATTATTAATTTTTTAATAAAATTATTATTTAATTAATTAATTTTTAATAAATTGAGCTCCATCGGTGAGAAAAAAAAATATGTTGATTTTATTAATTGTTTTAGTTTTTTAAGTAATTAATTTTTTAATAAAATTTCTGATATCTGATTTGCTCTAAAAACAATTATATTTTTTATTCTTATTAAAATTATTTATCCCTCTCTTTTTATCATTTTCTAAGTGCGTTTTAACAATACAATTAAAAAAAAACAGTGATAGAAATTATGTATTTTCGACAAAGAAAAATAAGAAAAATAAAATAAAGACGTTAACTTCATCACTGAGAAGAAATATCACACTTTGTGATATTTTTTCTCAGTGAGGAAGTAACGTCATTATGCCCCCAAAACCAATAAGTAACGTAAATCCCTTTCAATAATCATCAGTATCAATTCAACAAAGAATCTTATGAATGTAATTATCTTGCATCGTTACGTATTTCTGTGTTAAATAATTGACATTTCAGTAAGTATACTGAGCTTCCCAACTCTTAATCTTAGAATTGTTGAGAAACTAAAACGATGATGACTTTATGTTGAAGGTCAAAGAGGCTCAATTCGTATATATTTTATTATAATAATATGTTAATAAATTATCAGATAAATCTCTATTTTTTTTTTCATAAAGCTGATAACCTTTTAATTAAGTTTTTGATTTTTTTAATTATTTTGTTTAATCAATTTACCATGTAATTCAGAAAGATTTATCATTATATCATTTAAATTTTGTGTTTTTTTTAAGCAGTTATAAAAGGTTTTGTTTATAATATGACGTTCTGTTAAAAATGAACGGTTTTTTTCTAGTCTTGAAGTCTGATTTCAAGAAAATTTAAATGTGCTTTACAAATACAAAAATATTACAATAGGAATTCATTGCGTCAATTCCCATTAGCCCCATTTGCAAACCTGCAAATTTTCAGTTTATTTCCATATTAAAATATAATATTTTAAATGTTAATGGCTTAAAACATTTCTCAATACAATTTCAATTATTTAAATTTATAAACAATTAATTAATTAACTTTTTTACAATTATATAAAGTTATACTTTTAAACTCATACTACAAGGTATTCGTTGAAGAAAATCAGAATAGCATATGATCTGTAATTTAATTAATGAAAACGAAATTAGAGATTTATGTGATTTTTTTTTATAATTGTAATTTTGTGATTAACTTCCTTCGAAAAATGTTAACATTATTGAATATTTTCATTGTATTTCCAGAAATAATTTCACTATAAAGTATAATCTCAGAAATGCGTAAGCAGGTTTGCAATAAAAGATTTCATTTCCTGTAGTGTTTCAGAAAATTTGAATGCTTATTGCAGAGAATGTTGTTATTAAAACATAATTACTTATTAAATCATTTTTTAAGATTTCAGCTTATGATAAACTTCTAAATTAAGTACTGAAATAAAATTGTATTATTGCTTTAAGTGTTGAATTAAAGCCTGCTAGAGTATTAATGAGAAATATTAATTAATTTATGTATATTATTTGCATTAATTATTAATGTATATTCGCAGAAGAATGTAAATTTTTTAAGACAAAATAAGTTGATTTGAACGAAAAATGTTGATACGTTCTGCAATCTAATTTATATTCGATTTTAATATCCGGATATGGTTTTAACAAATTATGTGTTACAAGCTCAGGAATGATTATTACAATAATTTAAATTAGAATATTACATTTTAGATCATTATCATTGAATATTGAATATCACACTGGTAATTCATTGTGATAAAAAAAGGAACCTAGTACAGGGGTCGGCAACCTTTTGAGTCGGAAGAGCCAAAAATGACAATTTACAAAATTTCAAAGTTTTAAAGAGCCACAGAATTTTTTCTTGCCAACAATAAATAACCGGTGGGCTGAAAATTCGTAGGCTGACACATAGATGGCGCTACTAGTATTAAATCCATACGATTTTTAGTTAGCCCAAACCTTCAAAAGGCACGTGTATAAATTTGATAGCTGTTCACTATTAGTATGTGGGTTATAGCATTTTTAGTGTTCATCACGTGCAGTCCACTAGGCTGACTGTCGATTGGATTCCGGTGTGAAATGATGGAACCATGTTTCATCCATTGTCACATATCGACGCAAAAATTCGGGTTTATTACGATTGAAAGGCTCCAAACACTGCTTAGAATCATCAATTCGTTGTTGCTTTGGGTCGATTGTGAGCTCGCGCGGCACCCACTTTGAACAGAGATTTCGCATATCCAAATATTCATTCACGTTATGTCCAACACGTTCCGTTGATATCTTTAGGGTCTCAGCTATCTCAATCAACTTCACTTTACGGCTATCAGATATTGTTTTGTGGACTTTTTTGATGTTTTCGTCGGTAACAGCCTCTTTGGGACGTCCACTGCGTGCATCGTCCTCGGTGCTCATTTCGCCTCGTTTAAATTTAGCAAACCACTTCTCTACGGTTGATTTTCGTGGTGAAAAGTCCGAATAATGTTTATCGAGCCAAGCCTTGGTTTCAATAGTATTTATTTTTTTCGCCAAACAGAAATGCTTTATTAACCCACGAAATTCCTTTTTATCCATTTTTTCAAACTAACAAAAGTTGCTTCACTAAAAATGATATAACTCACATACTAATATTGCAACAGCTGTCAAATTTATACACGTGTCTTTTGAAGGTTAGGGCTAACTAAAAATCATATGGATTTAATACCAGTAGCGCCGATTTAATAATACTAGCCCACCTGTTAATACTCGCATAAATAAAGTTTTTTTATAAAAAATTCATCATAAAAATTCTATTTATTCATAAGAAAAAATATATATTTATTCATTATTAGATAACTTATTATTTAAGTAAAGAACTTATTATTTAAGTAAAAAATTAAAACAATTAAACATTTACTTACAACACTAACTGTAACTTGTAATTTAACAAACAATTGAACAAAAAATTCAATGGGAGCGATGGCTTTGCATGGTTATTCAAGTAGAAAATTTAAACTTTATTAAACAATGTAATTTGTACTTAAAATAAAAAAACAATAACATATATTTGAGCAAACGTATTCAATGGAAGCTTTGGCTTTGCATGGTTTTAGAAAGTTTGGATAAATTTGGCTCATAACTTGTTGCTTTAAGTTTTAAACACGACTCTAAATTTTCATTTGTTAGTTGGCTTCTTACTTTACTTTTAATTATAGTCATGCAAGAGAACGCTTGCTCGCACGAATATGTCGATCCAAAGATAGTCAGTACTCCAAATGCCAACTTCTTCACCTCACTGTAGCAATCTGGAAGACTATTCCATGCGTCGAATATAAGTGCCTCAACTCGCGCATTTCTTTTAAAGTTGTCCACTTTTGTTGCGTTACGTACATACATTTCTGGACCTCCAACTCTTCCAACTTGCTTTTCAACTCTGTAAATTTTCCACTCCACAAAGCTTTACTTTTTAAATCGATCAATTCCAAATGGCTCAATGTGGATTTCGTTACTATTTGTGTTGAGAGGATTTACTATGAATGTAGAGTGGTTTTGAATTGCTCAAATCTATCAGCAAATTCATCTTTAATTTTTTTTTATAACTGTGCTGAAGTACCTCCTGTCAACAGTTGCACTAGTTTTATCACGATATTGCTTTAGAAATTGAAAATGAAGTAATTTACCGCTCTGAATATCTTCTGCAAAAAGAATTAATTTTTCTTCAAAACAAACCAATTCTTCTACCAAAACATAGGCTGGGTTTCCCTTTCCTTGCAGTTTTAAATTCAGCTCATTTAATTTCGCTGTGATATCCATCATAAAGTAAAATTTTTGCAACCATTTGTCGTTCTCTAATTCAGGGTGATTAATGCCTTTTTCATTTAGGAATGTATTTATTTCATTCAAGCACAAAGCAAAACGTTTCAACACCTTACCTTTGGAAAGCCATAGCACTTTATTGTGAAGTAGGAGGTCGGAATACTGAGTCTCCATTTCGTTTAAAAAATCTTTAAACTGACGATGGTAGAGTGCTTTTGACAATATGCTGTTAACAATCTTGATTACCAAATTCATGACCTCAACTATTTCGGCCGGAAATGTTTGGGCACAAAGCGCTTCTTGGTGTATTATGCAGTGAAACGTAAGAATTTCGTGGTTTATTTTGCTCTGAAGAATCGTTATTGCCCCTTTATTTTTTCCTGTCATACTTCTGGCTCCATCAGTTGCTATTGAAACGATTTTATTTAAATCGATCTTATTGTCTTCAAGTCATTTTTGCACAGCATTCGCTATATCTTCCCCTCTAGTTTGTCCCGAGAGCGGTAGGAATCCTAGAAGTTCTTCTTTTGGACCTTGGGAAGACATATACCTGACAAAAAGGGCAAGTTGTGCCGTGTCTTTTATGTCGCAAGACTCATCTATAGCAAGTGATATGACAGCAGAAAGTTGAATATCTTCCACCTGCAAATATGTTACATTTGAAGACATTTTAGCTATTCTATCTTGTACTGTTTTAGTGGATAATGGCAAATCTTTGATTTTTTTTCAAGATTTCTGGTTTTTTTTTTGAAATCACGAAACAGTTCTTCAGATGCACGTATGAAGCAATCTTTGACATACTCACCATCTGTGAATGGTTTGCCTTTTTTTGCAATTTCTAGTGATACCGCGAAGCTTGCTAGATTAACATTACTTGTAAATTGCGCCCAGTTATTTAACATGGAACTTGATTGCTGTTTTTGTTTTTGGATCTCGTTGACAGCTTTTTTTCGTTCTTCGTCGGCTGAATATTTACTAACAAACTGAGTATGTTTTTTAGTGAAGTGTCTCTCTAAATTTGATTTCTTATTGTGTGCGAGTTTTTCGTGGCAAATGAGACAAGTCGGAAGGCCATCTGAGTTACATATGAAAGCGAACGACTCCGTCCAATCCCGATTGAATTCTCGATGTTCATCTTCAGTTCTTCTCTTTTTTTTTGTAGATGCCATGCTTGCGGTAAAAATTATAATTATTATTATTACCTAAATAATATTTTTAAAATTATTATTTAGGTATCCAAAACAGCAGATTACAAATTTTGCAATTATTCGAGCACAGACGGAGTAACTAAATAAAAGCACAGAAATAAAAATCACGCGAGGTGCGAGACAGACAGAATCGAGTAAGAAACCAAAACCATCGTTCAGTCCACCAGAACCAAGGCAAAAATAACCTCTTGAAAAGCTGCTCCAAGGGGGAAAGCAACTATCGGTTGTCTGGTCTGGGAAGAAACTAATAGCAAGCGCATTGTTTATTAATATTAAGTACGTATCGTGGGAGTTTGCGGCTGCTGGGAAGAGAAATATCATAATCAAAATTTTGAAGATCTTTGAGGACCTGGTTATTGGAATGAGAAACAGAATCATAGAACTTTGTTTCTTTGAGTGCGGTGAAAAGCGAGTACAAGTGGTTGAGAGATAGAATCGGTGCCTAATCCACGTTAATCGATTCAGAACGATTTTTAAATGCTTTTTTTTTTATAAAATAAATAATATTTGCTTATGGATCCAAAGAGCCGCAGCTTCACATCCAAAGAGCCGCATGTGGCTCGCGAGCCGCAGGTTGCCGACCCCTGACCTAGTACATTGCTACTGAGTTTTCATATTAAATATGATTTTGCCATTATTTCAATCACATATTACAAAATATAGTCCATAGAAGAGCAACAAAAAATCTGATATAATATTCTTATTATAAACACTAAGAAATTTCTAATTTAATACTTTTTTTCTTTATATTTTATTTGTCATAAATTATATTTAGTCCCATTTATTTATTTTAAATCATGATTTTTGAATTAAGGAAATGTTTTCACCTTTAAAAACCAATTTATAATTGGATATTTATTCGAAAATAATTGAATTTAAATCAATTTCAAAAAATCTAAAGGTATAAATTTATGTATCATTGTGGGTTTGGAAATACACACACACACATACATATATATAAAGAACGAATGTTTCTGTATAAATCCAAGGTCTAATAATCCAAATCATACACAAACACTACTAACCAACATATATGTTATTAAAACTTCTAAAACAATAGGGATTAATATCTGATATATTTTAAGCTCCTTTGTATTTAGTAACACCGACATATAATGTACATTATCATTCACTGTGAGGATCACTGTAATACCAGGATTATCTGCTTCAAGTTTTCAGTTCCGGAGGTTTTCTTCTAAACCAGTGCCAGAAACTCCCATGAAATTTCAGTGACAGGAATGCGGTAAGTATTTATTTTGGATGATTCAAAATAGTCGCCTAAAATCATGAACTGCAATGATCAGAAAAAAATATTAATGTGTATATCTAATATATATATATATATATAATGTAATAGATTATATGATATTTTTATTTCCTTTTTCAATTCATTTTATTAGCTCACACTCTCCTTATATATATCTTGTTCAAATTTCATAAAATGCATTTTATTCATCCACTCAAGTTCAAATTACTTTTTTTTTAACATGTAGTGGATGACACTTGATGTTAATATAGTTTTTTCAAATATTAATTCAGTAATTAAATTTAATTAATTAATTTTACTTTTGTTTAGATTTAAGTTGCATATATCTACCAATAGATGGCGCCAGATAAACTTAAAAAAACGAATGAAAATTATTTATAAAGGACTTTCTGCAATAGAGTGAAAAAAAAGTAGGAATTGTCTTAAATTTTTTTTTTTATATTACTTGTTATAATGTAGTTTGGTAAAATGCAAGTAAATATTTCCAAATAATTTAGTTAAGTATCATAAGTATTTTTTTAAAATAATTATTGTATTGAATATTTTTGCTTTTTAATTTTTTCTCATAGTAAAATTCGTAGTATAATGGGTATTTATCAAGAGAGAATGCACCAAATTTTGTTTTAAGCTGGTTGCTTTGGTTGTAATCTCTGCTTTGAGAAATAAGTATCCATTGCAATATAATCTCTGCTATAGGAATAAAGTTGCCTCTTACTTCTAAAACTTCTGCCTATAAGTATTATATGTGATAAATAATGATAAAAACGAATAGTCAAATAAGCTGCTATCATTTTTTTCTTTCTGCAAAAAATATATATGGCAACACATCGACAGAATTTTATGGCTCGTTGCTAAAAATTATAGAATTGCTATCTTATAAAAAGATATGTAGCGCAATTTCCAAATAATTAAATTCAAATTTTTTAAAATTCTTGTATTAAATTTCATAATTACAAATTTATATTCTATTTGCTTTTCAACATATAAATAAATGAACGTTCTTTAACTTAGTTATCTGTTTATTCACGTTTATTCCATTTTTTTAATCGAATATCATCTTTTAAAAACCATGGATAAGATTTAATATTTTTATTTTCAATATTTAAAAATACTTCTATTTACTGAATGCTGTCATTTTTTAATTATGGTGTTTACTAATTATATATTATTTATAAAAGGCAATACGCGTTGTAATAGGTTGAATTACCGTTTATTTCAATTAATTGATATATTCCATTTGTTGATATATGTCACATTCATAATATTTAAGTAATTTATGTAAAATGATAAGTATATTAACTGATAGAGATATTAATTAAAAGACAGTTTGATTTTCATATATGTTGTTCAGTTTCTGTAATTTAATATAAATAATTTGTTAGGAATATGACAGTAAATAAAATAAATTTTTAAAATGTAGAATGTAATTGTTTTAAATATTAAAGCATTAAAAAATTTGATTATATTATTGGTTTTTTCACAAAGTGGATATAGTCCATTTACTTAAATATTGATACAACTGATTTATTATATTTCTCGTTTACATTTGACTTAACAAAATAAATTGATAAATGAAATATTTATGAAGATATTGTTTCCCATTGATTAAGTTAATACAACGTCTAAGAATAATCAAACCCAGAATTTTTTCACCGCTTTAAAAATGGTTAATATTTTGATACTTTTCACATTTTTTGATAATTTATTATAATTAAATTTAATGAGCATAGATATGATTTATTTTAAAACACATTTTAATATTAAGAAAATTCAATCTTTCCCTATTAATATACAATAATGCTCATGAAATTTAATCAACATACAGTTCAGTGTATCATTTTTTTCCCTCATTTGATTATCAGTAATTCATGAGAAGACGTTCATGATCACACATGAGCACAGCATGCTGTAAATCCCTAACGAGCTCCGTGGTTCTCGAAATAGCCCAAAGGACCAGTCGTCCAGCACATTAGTAGTTTCTCAACACCCACAATAATGGCATGAATTGTAAATGAAGTCGCAGTTATCTGTAATGACACAAAGTCTATGAGCACGAGCATTTCGAGGATTTGAGTTTGCATCAGGATTAAGCATGCATTCCCATACATTAAATTCCGGATCAAAACCATGAATTGCAAAAAGACTGTGTAACTTCTTTGTTTATTGTGTTCTTTCTGTTGTTATTTCATTCATTATATTTTTTTTGTTTTCATAATAAATGCAATATGTTAGAATTAAAAACAAAGCATATAAGCATTTATAGGTTTCTATTAAGTTTCATACTCAAGGTAATAATTATCAAATGTTTGTGTTAAGTATGATTGTCTTAAATCTGAGCAGCCAATAAAACAAAATAAAAATTATTAGGAATACAATTTTAAAAATTATATCTGTGATTTTCAATTTGTTAATTTTAACTACGATAAAAAAATATGGCTATATATGATTTTTTTTCATTAATTGAATTTTTTATTAATTGAATAAATATCAAATCAATCAATTACAAAATAAAATTAATGCTATCACATTCGCAATCTAATATTTCGCCTGTTATTAATTATTTAATCCTACAAGCTGCTAAATATCTGTAGAGAATTCCTATTTGATTAATTATGTACAAGAACATGCTGAAATCGCAATTCAAATAAGCTTCGTATGTCTCAAAATAGCTTAAAAGACATCCTTTCTGTACGTTAGATAAACTTCTAAAGTCTTCAATAATAAGAATATTAAATGAAGTCACAATTATATGCAATGCCTTAATATGTATGAGCATGAGTACTTCACAAAATTAAGTTCACATTGATTAAGGCAATTGTTCAGTTAAGCAGTTCAACTGGTGTGCTGCATTTGTCCAAACTTAACGCTGAATTAAAAACCAAAATTCTTTGTTGTATTTTCTTAGTTCGTCAAGAAAAAAAAATCATATTGTGGTGAAATTCATAGATAAAAACCATGTTTCCTCCAAAATCAAAATTTTCGAAGCTAAAAGAAATCATTATGACATCTAAGTTACTAAGCTTTATGATCTTAAATATAATATATAGAGGATTTAAATTTCTCTAGGGTAAGATAATGTCCACATGCTCTGGCATCCAAAATTTTCAGAAGGATAGGAAAAGTTGCACGGCTAAAAATAAGTATGCAATATATGTAAAAAATTATGTATCATTACGATATCATATACAAATTAATAAAGCTGTTTTCGTTTAACGTCACTAAACAAATGGCGAAAAAATGTTTTGAAAGCGTCTTTAATGTCTGCGAATAGAGACTTCGTTGTAAATTTTCGAGACAGTCATTCTTCAGATATTAGTAATAGATATTATTTATCTGAAAAAACAACGATGACCCATTAAACAATAGAAAGTGGGGCATATTGCCTTAGAGAATGCCTTAGTAGAGAGTGTCTTTCGTACAATATGGTATAATGTGCCATACTGTTAATAATAGAATGTCTTAATAAATACAGAATAAACCTCTAGACGCTACAGCCCAGAAATAAATGGTGATACAAGCGACTTAAATTACCATTAATTACTGCAATTATCTTAGTAGAAAACAGTCCCTGTGAAAAGTTAGAAAATATTTCCTCCTTAAAGAACTCAATTAAATCGAAATATTAGCAATAGCATAATTGAATGCGAGAACAATCACAAATAATTGAGTAAACATTTTACAGAGAGAAATCTCATAACCTGAAAACAGACAAAATCTTGAAGGTTACTTTTGTAACAGATACACTTAACTATTTTCGAATGACATAATTTGTACGTGTTTGGTGCTTTTCTATGTAGAATTATTTAACTGCATTCTGTCTAAAAATAAACATGATTAATTCAATACATCTAACGAATTACAGCTAAACATTTCGTAATTATTTTTAATTATCTAAATATATTATTCTTACTGTACTATTGAAATAAATAAATATATCCAACTCATAATTAGATTAATCCCATTTTTGGAACCTTTAGCAGATTTAGTGCACTGGCACAAAATCAAGTTTTAATACATAGCACAAAATATAGCTAAAAGCATCTTAATTACATTTAATCAGTTAATTACACTACCTTGACACATATGAGATACATAGCAATTTTGAAGACAGCTGATTTTTTTCCCACTCTATGCACACATACTCTAGATATCTATTTAAAATGTCGCCTGCGTGACTGTTCAAAAGGGAGGGCACGGGCCCAGCCTCTGTTGTTGGAGGGCCTACACTTCCGGTCGGCTACCGACCTCTTTCGTGCAACCACCCACTGCAGTTCTAAACTGAAATTAACGAAATGGCACAGGAATGGTCACAGTGCACGTATTTGATTTAATTGTCGTGTAGCGCTCATGATTAATTAATTGTTGATACTGCAGTAGATGATGTATTAATATTAAAAATCATGTTGCAAGTTGATTAAATAGAGGTCTGTGGATGAGAAATCTAATTGTAGATATCAAGTTCTGTGGGTTTTTTTTTCCTCTGGTAGTACATTTTTTGTTGTTATTGTTGTTGAGCGATAATGTTGTGACTAAATAATATTATCGTTCCTTACAGCTAGTAATCAATGACAAATAAATTTCAGCATAAAAGAAAAGTTTATATTTCCTCAACACGGTTTTATATATTTTCATAAGAGTTAATGTTTTTTTTAAAAAAAAAAAGATAAATTTATCATATTACAGTTGTATGGAAATTGAAAACACAAAGGTTTATATTAATTCAGCTTAAAAGGCAATAAAGTATATCTAATTAAATTAATCATGATTTATTACTGAATTTAAATTTTTTTTCAATATTCAATATATTCAAATTTTAATTTTTCATTCATATTTTGTAATAATACATTTAATATACTACATATATCTTGTCTATAAAAAGAAATAATTGAAATTGCTTAAAATTCCCTTACATTCCCGTGTTTACTGTAATTGTACTGAAATTAAAGCGTTTTATATAGATTTACATACATATTTTATACATGACAAGCGTATTTGCAATACTGCATGTTAATGCTTATCGAGATAATTAATTACTTTATTCTGATATCGTATTTAAAAGTTATATATTAAAAAAAAACCGTATGGCTCTAAATTGTAATCTTAATACTGCAACTAGTATTATAAGATGTTTATATGTTTTCTTATTTCTAAAACTTATTTTTAATGAGAATTGTAGAAATTGTTTTGTCTAAATAATGTCTTTATTGTTTTGTCTAGATATAGAGGTATAGACAGCAATTTCTGTCTATACCTTTATAATTTATAATTTAAAAAATCTTATAAAGGCTTTGAAAATATTTCAACAGTACTTTAGTTACTTTACAAATACTTTGGATGTGAACTATTTTCCTTGAACAAAATATGCAATATAAATTTTCGTGCCATATTTTATAGACAATACTTTTCGCATCTTGTGAAATAACGAAGCACGAATATTTTTTTTATATGTTTAAAATGTAAGTGTTATTTATCATTGAAATTATTTATAGTGTGTCAAAGAACACAGTTTCGTCATTATAATTTTATCCATTAATCATCATGATAACATTATTCAACTTAAACTACAAATGAATAACATTCCAGCATTACACTTCTTGGACCTGCAGAGAATAAAATAAATGCGTGGACGTTATCTGAAGTTGTTCTCCTCAGATTCTTGTTGAGGATATTCATAAAGATTTTTGAATATATCTAGTAAATTATACAAACCGATATGGTTTAATGATTTATAAATGCGTAATGGTGACATAATTATCTGTTTTATATTTTTATCCATAATTTTTTTATCTCATTTATTTATGATTTTTCTTTATCGCTTTTTCTTACTTATAATATGTCAATGAACACAATTTCGTGATTGAAATTTTATGCATTAATCATCATGATAAAATTATTTAACTTAAACTTCAAATGAATAAAATTCTAGCATTACCTTCTTAGACCTGCAGAGAATAAAAGAAAAGAATAGAAGTTATTTTGAACTTGTTCTCTTTAAATTCTTGTTGGGGATATTCATAAAGATTTTTGAACACACATAGTAAATAGTCCTTGAACTTAAAATATGCAAAATAAATGTACATTTCCGCGCATTGTTTTCGTATTTGTTATGTTTAAAATGTAAATTGTGTTATTCGTCATTGAAATAACTTATATCAATGAAGACAATTTCGTGATTATAATTTTATGCCTTAAAATTATTCAACTTAAACTACAATTGAATAGAATTCCAGTACTGCACCAGAAAAGAATGTAAGTTATTTTGAAGTTGTTCTCCTTAAATTCTTGTTGGGGATATTCATAAAGATTTTTGAACACACATAGTAAATAGTCCTTGAACTTAAAATATGCAAAATAAATGTACATTTCCGCGCATTGTTTTCGTATTTGTTATGTTTAAAATGTAAATTGTGTTATTCGTCATTGAAATAACTTATATCAATGAAGACAATTTCGTGATTATAATTTTATGCAATAAAATTATTCAACTTAAACTACAATTGAATAGAATTCCAGTACTGCACCAGAAAAGAATGTAAGTTATTTTGAACTTGTTCTCTTTAAATTCTTGTTGGTGATATTCATAAAGATTTTTGAACACACATAGTAAATAGTCCTTGAACTTAAAATATGCAAAATAAATGTACATTTCCGCGCATTGTTTTCGTATTTGTTATGTTTAAAATATAAATTGTGTTATTCGTCATTGAAATAACTTATATCAATGAAGACAATTTCGTGATTATAATTTTATGCAATAAAATTATTCAACTTAAACTACAATTGTATAGAATTCCAGTACTGCACCAGAAAAGAATGTAAGTTATTTTGAACTTGTTCTCTTTAAATTCTTGTTGGGGATATTCATAAAGATTTTTGAACACACATAGTAAATAGTCCTTGAACTTAAAATATGCAAAATAAATGTACATTTCCGCGCATTGTTTTCGTATTTGTTATGTTTAAAATGTAAATTGTGTTATTCGTCATTGAAATAACTTATATCAATGAAGACAATTTCGTGATTATAATTTTATGCAATAAAATTATTCAACTTAAACTACAATTGAATAGAATTCCAGTACTGCACCAGAAAAGAATGTAAGTTATTTTGAACTTGTTCTCTTTAAATTCTTGTTGGGGATATTCATAAAGATTTTTGAACACACATAGTAAATAGTCCTTGAACTTAAAATATGCAAAATAAATGTACATTTCCGCGCATTGTTTTCGTATTTGTTATGTTTAAAATGTAAATTGTGTTATTCGTCATTGAAATAACTTATATCAATGAAGACAATTTCGTGATTATAATTTTATGCCTTAAAATTATTCAACTTAAACTACAATTGAATAGAATTCCAGTACTGCACCAGAAAAGAATGTAAGTTATTTTGAAGTTGTTCTCTTTAGATTCTTGTTGGGGATATTCATAGAGATCTTTTTAATACACCTAGTAAGTATTTCAAACCAATAAGGATTGCTGATTTAAAATGTGTAATGATGACAAATTGTATTTACATATTTTATGTCATTTCTTCCTAGAACATCACAATAAGCTTTAAGACTTCAAAATACAATTAAATGTTCCCTCTAGTCCATAATCGCACATATACTTTTACGTGTCGCTTAATAAATTATGTCTAAAAGTTCTTTCTTTTCCAGAATTTTTTATAATCATTATTTCTTTTGGCGCTTGATTATTACCACCTACATCTCCCGTTTTCACATTTAATGAGAATTTCTTTTTTCTTTTCTTTTTTCACCTTTTTATTTTCGAGCTTCTTTAGGTCTATGTTTCCGAGAAAATTCCCTCAGTGATGCGTCTCAGTTTTCAGTCTTATTATTTTCTTTCGGATGAATACGCAAGATATTGTTTTTTTTTCTTTTTCTTCTTCTTCGACTCCAATATGGCCATTTTGAAGGTTTCAGCAAATGATGTGGTTGGAGCTTCTTTGAACAATTCTTCTATTTTATTTTTCTTTGTTATATTTTCCCTTCTCTCCCAGTAGTCTCCCACGCATTGCTACTATTTAATGCTTATCATTTTTTTCCCAAATTCTTTTATTTAAAGCTTGCCAGTGGACCATCTGTATTATCTCTCCTTATGAGCATAATTTTCATCGTTTTATTTATTGGATTTAAAAAGCTTTTCAAATAAATAACATTTGGTATTTATTTTATTTTAAATTATCATATTATGTTACTATAAAAATCTGTTAAAAAATACGAAACGTGATTTGCTAGTTATTACTTTATTTATATGTAATTTTGCAGATTCATAAATTAAAAGACAAAATGTAAAATTTGAAAATCTATTGAAATATAGGGGTGGGTGATCCTCGGTATCCGGCAGCGCGAGATTGACACCCCATGAGTATCCAATTCATGAATAGAGGGAAAGGTAATCATCAGTGTCCAGCAGCTCCTGATGTGATGGAGTACCCATAAGTAGAAGATTAACTCGGCTCCGAAACTCGGAAGAAAAAGGACAGCACCTTCCAGGAGGATTTTTATGGAGAACTACTCCGCATTTGAGCATTGTATGGGAGAAAACATGGAAAACTCCCCCAGGTAGTATGACTGCCGAGGTAAGAGGTGGAATATCACAAACGCCATCGAGTCGCTTCTTTGTGAAACAGTTTCTACTGCAACATCGTCAGCGGATTGAACCTCAGCCTTAATGCTCACCAGTGGCGCACGTTACCACTGAGCCGCGAGTTGGACTATGAAGCTATTAGAGGTAAAAAGAAAATTAGTTCTATGCCAGCAGTATATTTGTCTATTAATACAATATTCAATAACGTGCAATGATAAATTGATGTTTCACATGATTATATTATTAAATAATCACCAAACAATGTAGCTCTGTGATTTTGTTTACCGTACTCTTTGAATTCTAATTCTAATTTCTTAAATCAATAACGCTATTTTCATTCAAAATGACGTAATTTCTAATTTTCATGTTTACTTTATTTCATGAACTAGTACATGTAAAATATATATGAATCAAATTATAAAGTTATGTTTTGTTAATATTTTAAAGCATTTTTATTCACATTATTTTTAAATTTGTGAATAGTTTTTTTATTCATAAATTAATTCATTCAAATTTAGTTTTTTCACTTTAAGAAATTATAAGGTAGTGCAGTATTAAAATAAAATATCAAATTATTGAAGTAAAGCAAGTTGTACTTTCAGTCCTACCTAATTTTGTAAAAAAATTAAATGAAGTTTTAATATACTTAAAGTTAGAGTTGCATATTTTGCTGTGACTAATCCTCAGTGTCCTGCAGCGCTGGACGAACACCCCATTAGTTGTCTACTCCTGGAGGGAGGGAAATGGGGCAGTTTCTGTTGCAATGGATCACTCACAGGTAAGAAGACTGACTTGGCTCCGTGTCGCTGAAGAAGGAGCTTGCCTGGAGGACCTTTAGAGGGAACTCGTGTATCGTAGAGCAGAAAATCCCGGAAAACTTCCACCAGTCAGTCTGACTAACAAGGGAAGATACTAAACATCCCAAACGCTATTGAGTCTACATGTTTTTGAAACATTGCCTACAACAATGCCGCCTGCGAATTGAACCTCAATCTTAATGCTCACCAGCGGTGCACATTACAGTACCACTGAGTCACGAGTCAGGTAGAGTACACATAAATTGTCATTGCATAAAATGCTGAATTTATAAAGTTTTTGTAATGCCTAAATTAAGTCAGATACATATAAGGTTTATATACTTTTGAGAATGTTAGGCTTATAATAATATAAATATATTAGTATTATTATTAAAGTTTCCATAAAAAATATATTATGTCGTCCTGTATAAAATACATACACAGAAAGAAAAGTAGGAATAATATAAATGGCATGCTTTAAATATACATAGCATAAATGTTGAAATGTGAATATAACCCTAAATAAGATATAAAATTCTTGTTTTGATTAATATATTAAACCATATTTAAAATTTAAATATATTTTAAGTAATATAAATCAACGCGTAACAAACTAACACACATTTTATACCAACAATTTTGAGTTGACTTTGAGAGCATGGTTAAATGCAAATTTAAAAAAAAAAGGAATGAATGCATATTTTTTTAAATAAAAAAATATCAGCATTCGATTACTCAAATTAATAATTTAATCGGATAATGTCAATTTTTATTATATTTTTTTCTAAACTTAAATTCGTCTAATTTGCAAAAATAGTTTCAAAATATTAATTTTTATTAATTTAAAAAAAACCACTTAAATGAGAATGAAGGCACATTTTATCTTGCGTTAAAAAATTATTTTAAATGTTAACCTCAAACCTTTTTATATACATTCAAAGAAGAAGAATTTATAATTTTTTTTTCTATTCAAACAACAAGAAAATCAAATAAATAAACGAAACTTTAAGCCGATAAATTGCTGTTTCGTTTTTTTATTTTGGAAATGGCATCCATTAAATTGGTAGATTCTGGTAAATTCATTTTAGTTGCAAAGAAACAAAAAATACATCATATTTATTTAATAACCGATATTTTAAAGGGGTTATTTTATTCCCTATGTAGGAGATTAAATGTTTAAAACATGAAATGTAATTGTCCTCAAATGCCTAAAAACAGTTTTCAACCGCGCATTAAATATTTTTACACGTCTGTAAATTTAATCCGTCGGAAATTTTAAGAAACGTTAATCTAATGTGATAAAACATGTCAAAAGTTTCATTACATATTCTGAAATGTTCTTTTTGGCATAACAATCCGCATAACTATTGGAATGTACATAAAGTTTAAATAAATATTTATAAAATGCCATCACATTCCATTAAGTGATGCGAGCAGGAAAAATAAATATAGTAATGACTATAGTAGTAATACAGGGAAAAATATTTAAAAAACGACATTCTGAATTATGTTTTGCAAAATATATTTTACAAATATGAAAATGAAGAAACTAATAGTAAGAAAGAAAGCAATTCATTGTACTTTATATGTAATAGAAAAGCAAGTTCTGATTTTTTCTCTAATTATTTTTGTAATTTTATTTTAAATAATAAAGAACTGCAACTTGTAATTGCCTTTAGAATCCTCACTCTTTTTGATATTATTTTCTACTGAGCCATTGAACAATATCTTTTATTTAAATATTATTATTTCTTTAATTTACTTATCATTTTCAAGGTTTCATCAATACTATATAAAGGAACAAATTTAGATTGAACAATGATGTAAAGGAAATTTCCGATGATTTAGATCAAATTCAGAGATGATTTAAATGTAATGTTACGAAGTATTCAAACAAAATTGAATGATTTAAATTCAATTTATTTTAGGAAATTTAATTTAATTTCCCTTATAAAAATTATTTATTAAAATTTGACGTAATATTTAAAACCATGTATCTTGATAAAGAATTGTGGTGTATTTAAATTTCTGGAGATTTTCAATAAAGTCTCATAACATTTAAATTACAAAATTTTCGATTTTTTGAATATATATATAATATACATGTTATGCTCTATATCATGGAAATATATTACTGGAAAACTGTCGCAACATTGAGTATATGCCTAAAGCCATATGGGTTGTCTGGACTCATACGTGCAGCACAGATGATGAACTGATGCACTGATTTTGCTCCAAAGCACCACAATTGCCCCAAATCCGGTGTGCATATAATATTGCTGCGTCCGATAATAGTTTTCGTGACCATAAGCACAAAAGTCCTTTATCAAATCAATGCAATCAGAGATGTCATAAAGCCAGTGTTTGCAAATTTATCAAAGTCCTAAGCAGCTAAAACATTTTCTTGATGGGAAAACACAGAATTCTAATGAATCGAAAAGCTCCGCAATTTGAAAAGTTTGCTCAAAATCATTTGGTTGTTATATGACAATTGCACAACCATGGAGCAAAAAAAATTGCTACAGATAGCAAAACAGATAGAAAAATGTGTTTTTAATGATGGTGTCCAAAGTTTTTTATAACAATAAGGTAGCAATTTGAACTTAAAATAGAAAGAAAAACACGTATTCATATGTTACCCGAGGACAAATTGAATATTGTTATTACTGAAAAAAGAAAAAAAACACCATCATTTGAGGTCCGTATAGAAAGTTTATTTTTGAATTTTTTTTTGTTTGAAATTATAACTTTTTTTCTCATTTTGCATATTTTGCGCTCATACGATGATATTTTAAAAACTACATCTAGAATGCTGAAATTCCTCATGTACATTAATTATAAAATGCTTTAAAAGTTATACATCCATTTAACACTAAAAAATAGTTATATCTATTTATATTGAAATTTAATCTTTAAAATCTTTTTTTCTCATTTTGCATAATTTGCGCTCGTGTGCAGGATATTTTAAAAATTAATATATCTAGAATATTGAAATTTGTTGTGTATCTTGATTATAAACTGTGTTTTCAAAGTTATACGTCAATTTAATGTATAAAAAATTAGCCTGTGCAATATTATTTTCTAAAGAAGTAAATTTCTCTGAAACGTTTTCAAAAAATTAAGCTTAAATTAAAAAAAAATATTATTCCAAATTTATTTGTATTATAACATGAAGTACATGTATTTGGAAATCTATTTCAACTTTTTTTGTGCTTCTAATATCCTTTTTATAAATAAACTTCTGCGCGAAATAAAAGTTACATTAATTTAAAAAAATAATATTTCATGATACATTTTTGAATTGTTTTTTAATTTTATTAAATCTTTTAAAATATCTTATATGGTGTACTTTTTATAAAACCATTGACAAAAAATTATAATTCCAGTTTTAAATGGAAAAAACTCTGGCAGATCGAACAAGTTGCCTTTTTCTACCTCTCGGTATAAATACAAAAGGTATGAGACGCCTTAATAGAAAAAGATACGGAAATATACAGAAACATTAAAATAATATTTTATCTATTTTCATCTGACCCAGTTACATCTAGAATGTTGAAATTTCTTTTGTACTACATTAACATTACAATGCCTTAAAAATTATACATCCATTTAAAACTAAAAATTAGTTTATGTTTTCACTGAAATTTAATCTTAAAAAAGGTTTCTCTCGTTTTGCATGTTTTAAACTTGGACGCAATATAATTTTAAAACTTATAAACTTGAAATTTATTATGTACCTTGACTACATACTGCTTTCAAATTATACATGAATTTAATGTAAAATAATTCGTTTGTGCAATATTTTTTTCTAAAAAAATATTTTTTTTTCTGAAATTTAAAAAAAAATAATAAATTTAATGTTTTTAAAATATTATTATAAATTTATTTGTATTAAATTGATGTACAACATTAAGTACATGTATTTAGTAATCTATTTCAAATGTCTTTGGGCTGTGCATAATGAAAGTTGCATTAATTTTAAAAAAAGGAATATTTCACAATGCATTTTTTAATTTTCTTCTTAATTTTATTAAATATTTTAAAATATCCTATATGGTGTACTTCTCATAAAACCACTGAAATAAATGGAAAAAAAAACTATGGTAAATGAAACAAGTTGCCTTTTTTCTACGTCTCGGTGTAAGACATGGGACCCTTTAATTAAAATAACAGTTTGTATGCTTTCATTTGATCCGATTTTATTCAAATATCCATAAAACATATCCATTCAAATATCCGTATCGTTTACTTCCTTATATAAACGTAAATTCTAAAATGAAAAATGATTTCAAAATGTATCAAATATATATTTTATGCCAAAACAATTATTACAAAATTTCAATTATATTTGTACATAACAATATATTTATCAATTAATTTTAGAATCAATGGAATTAAAAATTAACAATATAATTAAATATTTTTACATAATTCTTTGACATAATAGTAAACAATTATTGTTTTAGTTGAAAAATATTCATTTACGTGAATATATTAATGAGTTGCACCTTAATACTGTTTTGGCAGGATGCTTATTACTATATCTCAGTAAAGGCTATACAATTTACTGTTAACAATCTAACTACATAATGTCTTAGATAGCTATTTACTGAACATGCTCCAGTGCTTAAGTATCACGGGATTCGGCTGAAATGTTTAAGACTATTCCCTTACCAGTAATGTTAATAGAGTTGAAGCAAATGTGTTTAATACACGTAGAATAATTTCCCAACAGCAGAAATTCAATTCTGACACCTACATTTTTTAAATCCAAAAAAAGTAACTTAGATTTCCAATTAAATTATTTTTACTTTTTTTATAAGTCTTCATAAAAAATAGTTTTATAATTTATCTAATTAGGAAATATTGCAATTGACATATTAATAAAGTTTTAATTGATTAATTTTTAAATTATTTATATTAGAAATTTATATGTAATTTGATATTATTAGAATATCTGTATTAATTTTATGACATCATTCTAAAATAATAATTACTATCACATTATGAGAAAGAAATCCATTTCATTTTACTACATTATTCTGATTGCTTTTCAAAATGATAATAATTTAAAAAAGATTATCCAAATAAATACTAAGTTATGAAACATGACACTGCAGTCACTTTTAGAATAATTTTAAGTACATCTCATTAAAATCATGGGAAGTTAAATTTGATTGGAATAGGAAATTAAATCCATTGATAAAATATTTAATCAACTAATTTTTCAAGGTAGGAAAAATTCTTGATTATAGAATACTACATAACATCCTATCAAATTATTATATAAATATAAATAATTAATAGTTATTTATTAATTAATAATATAATAATTATTAATAAATTATTATATAATATAACATTAAATTTGTATTTATATTTTTAATTCAAAAATTAACTTTCAATCTAAATATTGATGATAAATTATATAAATTTTTCAACTGATTATATGTTAAAATTAAGAAAAAAGTCTATAAGTAAAAAAAAACCTAACTTTTTATCCCCAATGTAATTCAATTAATTTAGTAAATCCTCTCATATAGCTGATTTATGTATTTGAATTAATGCGTTTTCAGATTGACCTATGCTGTCGACTGCGAAAGACTGGTAATGAAACGAAACGTTAGATTTCAGGTGCCACTGGAGAATACGTTATTAATTTGGACTGTAATAATGCACCAGTATTTAAGAGAAGGATGTCTCTTTCGTGTCATAAAGTAGTGGTAGTTATTTAGAGTTGCCATTGAGTTACGTCTACCAATTAACATCGATTGTGGGAACCGTGTTTATGCAACACTTTGCATTACAAGCCGTTTAATGGCTTGATATTTAATCTTTGTTACAGGAAGATATTACGTCTACTAAATTATATTTCTACTTTATTCTATGTTTAGTGTATTGTGGTATATAGTATATTAGTTAGAAATTTTCGTTTTCATTCTTATTTATTACAGTAGATTAAATTTTGCATCCAATTAAAATAGAAAGTGTATGTAACTGAAGAGTAATGAAATTTGATAAGAATTTTGCTGTCTAAATGATTTGTCATTTTGCTGTCTATAACATTTCTAATTTATAACATAAAAGAGTGATGAATGTATAAACGTAAGCGTAACGTATTTAAATAGCTGTAGTGATAAATTTTATGAGCTTAAAATAATTTTAATCTTTTATAATAACTTGCTTTAAAATATAGTGTATACTTTATTTAAAAGTATACACTATATTTTACAATTTTGAAAACATGAAGTTTTAGAGTACATTATACATTATAGTGTAAACTCCATTTAAATGATAAAATGATTTCAATTTCTTTTTTCAAACTTATCTTTAGATAAAATTAGCTCCTTCTGTTTTTAGCGTAGTTAAAAAATGTGATCATTAAGCATCTTTCTTAATTTTACCTTATAGTTTGCTGTATAGTTAAGTTTACCTTATACAACACATCCTGAACAGACGTTCTCTACCGTATGTTTTTGGGAGGGACAGCAGAGGTCGTAAATTGGTCGTATCGACCCACTGTTTTTCGATAAAACTATACTACGACAATAATTCCCATGTTTTTTCTCCTTAACGGAAACTGTCTTGACGTGAATGAGTGGTACACAGCAAACACTGCAAAGCTCACAGCTTGTTTCTTTTCATTTCTTTACTTTTTTACTTGTAAATTCAATTTTAGACACCTTCAAAGATTGTCATTTTTAGTTCTAAATTTATTTTTTAAATTTTAATTTTTTAGTTGTTATTTGTTTTTATTATTTTTAATTACTACTGTTAGTTCACACTCTCCCTATATATATCTTGTTCAAATTTTCAATCGTTCATAGAATACTTTTTATTCCTCCCCTCAAGATCAAATACATTTTTTTGATTTTATAGTGGATGACACTTGATGTTAATACAGTTTTTTCCAATATTAATTCATTCATTAAATTTAATCAATTAATTTTAGTTTTTTTTATATTTAAGTTGCATATATCTAATAATAGATGGCGCCCGATGTAAGAGCAAAATTTCAATTTTATTTGTAAAGGACTTTTCTGCAGTATAGTGAGAAAGAAGTTGGAATTGACTTTAATTTATTTTTTACATTACTTGTTATAAATCATGTTAAAAACAACGAGCTGCCCAGTGTGTGTCTAGAAAGCAAACACAAAAGAATTCTGAGTAGTGTAGTTGGAAAACCACTGTGATCGCACAATGAGTTAAAAACATTAAAGACAAAAACAAAACAAAAAAACAACCTATAATTTAAAAAGTTATACATAAACGCATTATAAATAAATTTTAATATAACTGCTAATCAGTATCAAGAGTGCAAATCAAATCAACACCTTAATCAAAGATATGATACAAATTAAGATTCCAGCTTTTATGAGGATGAAGAGTTTTGTTCTCTTTAAAATCAGTATACGTACTTAAATTTTATGCACTTGTATTATAGAAACAGAAAAATTATCTATTCAAATTATAAAACTTGAAGAAAGAATTATTCACGTTATTTAAAAAATTCTTCACTTTCCCTGAATTAAAATTAAAAAATTATTCATAATATTTTTTTTAGTTCAAACAGAGCAGTATTCTAATAGGATTATAAGAAGCTTAATTAGGTAAAATGAGTTCATAAAGATTTGCAACTAAAGTTGCATGGAATTATTATCAGTAAACCATGAAATTTACTAAAACAAATGGATATTTTGTAATCTTCGTTAATATTTTCTTTCTAATAACACCTGTATATTCGTATAGTAAACCAGTTTCTGCATGGTAATGCGTTACAGTTATATTATCATCGATGATATGCATCTGATTCATATATACTTAGTGGAGATAATGTTGCTAAGTGTGAAGGCTTACCATCTACAACTTGATGAAAGTATTTTAGGCTATTTCTTATAATTCTGAAAACAAATCTCATGAAACCTTTCAAGAAAAACTTCTTCAACTATCGGTAAAAATTTGAACCATGGAACACAAGATATTTGATGAAAATGAACATCATAATCATCGATTAAATGAAAATTGTTAGCCTGAAAATTGAAGTATTATAAACAATATCAACTTTTATCAATTTTATATGTCAAAATAAATAAGTTCGTATTATAATGATTAATTAAAAATTAATATTCAGTACTATTAGTATTAATAATAAACAAAATAACTTTTTTCTAAAAAAAATTACTTTATTTCTTTAAATTAATTTAATGAAATAAATTTACTTCTTCTTAAAAGTAAAATTACCTCATAAATTGATATATATATATATATATATAATGAAGACAATTTGAAATGAATTAAATATTTTACTGAAAAATGATAAGCTAATACTTAAATGGGACAAAAAAATAGTTAGTTAGAAATTTTATTTTTCGATGGAATGCATTGTAGATGATACAATTATTTCGAAAGTGATAAATAATTTTCAGTTGAAACAGAAAGATCTTATTGAATTTGTGCAAAAAAAAAAAAAAAAAAAACTTAATAGAAAAATTCCTCCATCATTTTCAAGTGAAGATAACATCGTAGATGATAAAGGTTATATTCCTTTAAACTGGTTAATTAAATAATCAAAGACATTATTTTTTTTAAAAATATACTAATACACTTTATAATTTTATTTAAAAAGATGTTTCTTTTTTAATTATATATCAAAACAATCCTAAACTAATGCAAGTTATGCATAAGAGGTATGAAATAAGATGATTTTGAAGTCTTATTACATGAATCCAATGTTTACTAAGGATTTTTTAGTTTTAAGATTAAATTACGATATAATGAACACAAATTAAAGTATATTATTTTTAAAAGCTATTGTAATATTCATTAAATTGTCATTCCTAAATCTTTTATTAAGTTGAAGATTTAAAAATAATTATAAAAACATATTTGTCGTTTATTTATTTATTTTTATTTTATTTCACTAGTTTATCGTTTAATTATATAATTTTATTAAGTAACTCTTCTTAAATTATCATAAAAATATTCTGAAAATTTTAATCTTTTCTTTAATTTAATTACTGAAAAATCCTTAACTGCAACATATTTAGAGTAATTAATCTTTTTTTAAAACTGAGTCAGTTTATATTAAATTCCACGTTTTCTTTTTTTTTTTCACAAATGATAATTAAAAAAGATTCATATGAACGGTTTATAAGAGAATACTTCTCAATATTTTAATATTTAAGTGAAACAAATACCGTTGATCAAATTTAAAAATAAATATAAGTTATTTCAACAGTTATGTTAAAATGGGAATTTTTAGAATCTGAGTTTAAACTGAAACTAACAAGTTGTCTGCAACTATTTTGTGAAAGAAACTTTTCCTTGCAATTTACTCTGGCCTTCAGGTGTTTATTATGTTTCCCAAAAGGAAAAAAAAGAGAACAAAATGTGACATTTTTCATTTCTAACTTTGAGTAAAAAATCTTTTTTTTTTAATCATTCAATAGCAAACAATGGAATTTTTTTTCAATATCATAGTCAAACTGTCAACCATGATAACAACGCAAAGCTTGAAATCCAAATATCAATAAGAGTTTGAATAAAAAAACCTTATTTAAAAAGTTGGTTTCAGAAAATACGATTAAATTATACTTTTAGAACTGAAAAGTACTAATATATGTAGAATAAAGCATAATTAATGTTTTCCATATTATGATAGAACTATATTAGAATTGTTATTCTATTACTACAATAAATATTTCATACTAATTTGCAGAAAAAATCTATCTATAAAGGGCTATAAATTCCATTTATTTTTTATATAATTATAAAAATTGAAATAGATTACATTTTTTGCGGAGCACGTGACATACAATGGGCATATTTTGAATAATAAATTTAAGATAATTTTATAATAAAGTGTTTTGTGTTTTAATTTCTGCACGATTCCTTTATGCTATCATTTACCGTTTTTTTATATGTATTATTTAAGAATTAGTCTACAAAATATCAGATAGCCACAAAGATGGATGAATTTATTTAGCCCCAATATTTGATTATTGTTAAAAATTTAAATTGTATAATTCTAATGATTTCTTCTAACAAAATACATTAAAAGCATAAATTTATTGATTTATGTAGAAAATCAAACACAAGTTTTAGATGCGTTTTACTACGACACAATTTTGAGTAACTTCTCTGAAAGTATTTCATGTAGAAAATACTTTTATAAAATATTACTGAATATTTTTCCATTTAATAAGACTCTGAACAACATATTTGTGATACCAATATCAATAGTCTAAAAATATCATTAATGAATAAGTAGTCAAAAAAAAAAATTATAACATTTTACTATCATTTTATAATCTAAAAAAGATTATCTTTAAAATAAAAAGTTAAAATTGCTTCCTTGAAATTTTTTTGGATACAAATATATTTTTCCCTTACTTTTTTTTTAATATTTCCATAAAACTTAAATATATGCTAAAAATATGTTTCAAAGTAAGTATTAAATATCATACCATTGAATTTAGCTATACAAAATAATATCTTATAACAATGTTTGAAATGGGTGCGCAGAAGATAGATCTACCTCCCCGTGGTGCACCTGGTAACACTTTTTAGTGGCTAAAAGATCTACAACTTAGCATTATTGTTAGATTAATGAACTCTGTTTCTGCATGTTTTGTTGTATTTGTTGTATTATTTTGTTGTTTTTGTATGTTTTTTTTTTCTGTAACTGCTCATAATCTGCCATTGGAAATAAAAAATAAAAAATAAAAATGTTTGAAATTTATAAAAGAAAAAATTCACATATATACGTATTAATCTATTTTCAACTAAATCTATTTTTTATGTATTGCCACATCTTTTTACTGCCAAGTTCTAAATCCAGAAGTGAAGTTACTGAAATTTTGCGCATAGCTTACAAACAAAAACAATTAAACCTCTTTTATTTTATTACAGCGGCAAAACTGTAATTGCGTTTTTACATACTTTTAAAGTATTAAAATAGTTGGATATTAAATAAGTTTTTAAAGTATCTACGCTAATGCTCTATTTTACAGAAAAAAAATGATAAATTCAGTGCATTTAATAAGTCCACTAAAAAAATTATATTACATGAATGAAGGATTAGCAAAGTCTGTTAAATGCTTGCTAAGTAAGCAGAATTTACATTAGCTAACATTCTCTTTTTATTCAAAATACAAAATTATAAAAATGCTGTATATAGAAATTCAGAGAATAGGAGTTTTTGTATGCTATGCAAGTAAAAACAAAAAAATGCATCAAAACATATAAACTTCCGATGCTCATAAAGTTCGTTATTTTTTAACATTAACAGCAAATGTTTTTCTAAATACCCAGGGAGTAAAATTACCACATTTTAATTCGTTTTAAGGCGATTATTTTTAAGAGATTATTTTATTTCAGGGAATGAAATAAGTGATTTTTTTTTTACAAATTTGTTGAAAAAAATGAAAAGTTTAATAATAAGTACATAAGTTTTTAGCAACTAAAATCAGCCAATTAATTAAAGTATTATAAAATAAGCCTCTTTAATTGTGCAAGATTTTTTATGGTCTGTGGAGACTAAACTATTTAAACAAGTTTTTAAAAATTATTTTAATCATTCGAAATGATAAAACCATGCTTAAAAGTATAACATTTATTAGTAAGAGGATTTATATGAATCTTAATATCTTAATATGATATAAATATTTTGTTAAGATTACAGCTTATGAAAATTCCTTAATTGTTTAATGAAAACATGTTCTTAGCAGGATATATAATTTTTAAAAGAAAATTAGATAATAAAAACTATTGATACTTTCTATAATTTAATTCATATTCTACTTTAATTTCTGTGCATAGCATTAACAAATGTGCTCAAAAAACAGGTGTATTTAAAAAATAATTTAAGTTTGAATATTGCATTTTAGGATATTCTCTTTGAATATCACCTTCCCTTTTAAACTGGTTGAAAATCAAATCCTAAGATTAAGAAGAAATTAGTTTAGAGAATGAAGTTTAGTCAAAGCATTAGTCTAGGTAACATGTTTGTTCGGTTAAAGTAAGCTCAAGTTAAAGTAAGCTCGAAGACAGCCATTTCAAATGTAAAATGATAATACATTATTAACCGCTGTAATCTTCACAATTGGAAGTGAAAGCATACAAAATACACATGCATTGTATTCTCAGATGCCATATGTCATTTGTGAGATGAAGTCCAATGCCTTTTGCATTGGTCGATCAAATAGATGACTAATTAATGGATGGCTCTCGATTTGTCGCCAAGTAATGCTCCATATGTCTGATATATGATGATTCCACAAGGCAACGAACCACGTCGATATTCTCTAAATCACTATGGTATGAAGATGAACACTATTATGTTGAAAAATACTCCTTGAAATAATTATCAAAAACTGCATCACAACTATCTCTATCACCAGAGGGGAATAAAAACGAGAGTGCTCCTGCTCTCATCCACATTTGCTCCAAGAACATAACTCCTATGTGTTTATGACGCAAATAAGTTGACTTCAAGCTCACGCCTGGTCTTTTTTATACCATCACTGTCTCTAAGACAGAAAGAGACCTCATCTGAGAACACAACAGATCTCCAATCTATTCTCTAATAAGTTCTAGCTTGACACCACTGAAGTCACAGATTTCTATAAATTTCAGTTAGTGGCGTGAATTCTACAGGATATCTGGCTCGGAGTCATCTCGTCAATAATTAATCATTTGCTGTGTGACTTAGGTGCAAGCACAAGTTTTAATTTTTGCTCCATATGTAGTTCGATGTTTTATGAACATGCTGCGAATATAGCTCTTGTCCCTGTTTGTAGTGGATTATGTATTTCAGGACCTCGATTTTCTTCAGAGAGTAACTTTCCGTGACCACTCCTGCCAACAATTATGTACAGTGAATACGTCCCTACTAATCTTTATGTAAAAGAAAATCCACATTCTCCTATCACAATTAAAAGACTTCATTCAATTTCAGTCTTCTTAAAAATATTTTAAACTCATAACTGTTAGTGTGTATCTGTTTCGCAACTGTCATGGAATTTACATCCCATATTTAATCCAAATGTGATTCTCATGTTAATAGTTTAATCTACTAACGCCACTTTTATTCTTTTAGCCTGAGATTTCAATAAACATCTTTCAGATATGCGAACATGCTTCCCCTAAAAAATGTTGTTAAATTTATGGTCAACTTCTTCTAGGCGTTGAGATTTTATTTTCTGTATAATAGTGTAATATGTCACTACCATATGCTTTGTCTGCTATTAAAACGACATTTGAAATAAATTATTCATAATATCTAATTCATTATTTAGGTGAAACCAATGGCACGTTACTCAGTTTCTTATTAATCAAAAGGCATCTTTTTTAATTATCATAAGGGATTATTATTATAAGACATTATGTTCGAAATGGATTATAATCACAAGAAATTATGATCAAACTATTATTTAGACATTATGAGATATAAATATAATCTCTTGTAATAAGATGCAATTATTACAAGAGATTATTGTCACAATGAATTATGATCACAAGGGATGATTATCACGTTTTTATTACACCAGGACATTTTTTCTCTTTTACTCTGATAACGTTCAAAGAAGGGTCACTTGAGTGCATAACTGCTGTAGACGTACATCACATAGAATAGAAATTGAATAGCCTGCCTTAGAGCATTTCATATCAAGAAAAAGTTTTCTGGATATTTCCCATACCAGACGCAGATTAAAATCCTTCCTTAAAACAATAATCTGTGGTCTCATTTTATACTACCGGAATAACCAAAATTCATTGTGTTAAAAAAGAAAGCTGGTTAAATGTTATTTATTTTTCCTATTCAACAGGATTCAGATACTATTTTAATCCTTTATTTCAAAATGTATTTAAAAGAATTTAGAAAAATAAATATATCATATTCATGTATAAATATTAAGAAATTGATACATTTTTTTTGTAATAAATGTATTTTTTTTTAGTTTTAATTTGTTATCAATTAGATTCAGTTGCATTTATTTATTTTATATCAAGATTTCAAGATTATTAAAAGGTTTTTTTTATTTTAAATAAATAATTTTGCAATGCAAAATAATGCATTTATTTGAAAATTGTTGAATGTAAATCAATTTCAGAAAAATAAAGATATAATTATGTGTAACATTGTTGTTTTGAAATATATATACACTTTGGAGCAAACTTTTGTGCTAAATTTAGGGATATATGCTAAAAAATAAAGAATTTTTCCAAATAAGTTCAAGTCTAATAATCCACAGCATAAATCAAACATTGCTTAATAACATATCTGGTATTAAAACTTCTAAAACAACAGGACTAATATCTTGCATATTTAAAGCTGCTTTGTGTCTGGTAACATTGAAATATCCTGTACATTAGCTTTGGCTGAGAGAAATATTGTTATACAGGATTATCTGTTTCGCATTTTCAGTTCCAGAGATTTTCTGCTAAATCAAAGGCAGAATTTGCCATAATATTTCAGGAACAGGCTTGCGATACGTATTGATTTTCGGTGATTCTAATTAGTCAATTAAAATCATGATCTGCTATTATCATTAGAGAACATGAATGTTTATAATATAGTATGTATATAATAGATCGTATATCATTTTTATTTTATTTTTATAATAAAGATCTTGTGAAATAATAATTTAAGTAAGCGTTATAATTTTTTAGGAAAAAAGATACTTACTTTCATTTTTTAAATTTTTTTCTTTATTTTTTTGTACATAATAAAATTTCTAGCAGAACGGTTTCGTAGTAAGCGAGATGGCATCAAATTTTGATTGCGGTCCATTCTTTAAGTAGAGAGTAAATAAATATTATATAATATCTGTCATGGGATTAAGTTGATAATACTGTTAAAACTTCTGCCTAAAAATATCATCTGCAATTAATTGATAAAAATTGAATGGCACAATTAACTGCTGTAATTTTTTTTTTTGTAATAAATATTTATGGTAACACATCGGTAGATTTCCATGGTGCAATGCTAAAATAAAATTATTTCTATTTCATGGAGGAAATTATGTCACAGAATTCAAAATAATTAAACTTAGAATTTTTAAAATAAATTTATTGAATTTTACGGTATAATTATAAATTATAAATTTATAATATAACTGAATTTCAACAATTTAAAATCAATTCCCTTATTCTTTCATATCTATTTAACAGATTCTTATATTTAATCCACAGACATTCTATTTATTCCATTTAATTTCTTTCTTTTTTTTAAATTTCAGTATTTCAAATATTGTCATTTACTGAATGTTCTAACTTTTTATTGGATGCTTACAAATTATATATCTTTTATAAAAATAAGATTTGTAATATGTATTTCTTTTCGCTCAAACTACCTACCGTCAGCGTTCGTAATTCTTTATTCATATTACCTACCATATGCATTCATCATTCTTCATTTATATCATCTACCATAATAATCATAATTAAGTAGATAATGTTAAGTGATGAAAAATATATTAAGTACTGGAGATATTACTTAAAACATAGTTTGAGTCTATTTAATAGTCAAAATATACAATTTTTTTTTTTTTTTAAATTTTGTTTTTACAAAAAAAATATTATATTAGTGGACTTTTATTTTAAAAGGAGATAAAAACCATATATATTTAAAAATTGGGGCATTCAATTCATTATATTACCCGTTTACTGTTGAATTAACTAAAACTATATGGTATAAAGAGACGTATTAATAAAGATACTGTTCTCCATTAAACGGGTTATTAAAAATTTGAAAAGAAAACGTCTCAACGAGAATTTTTTCACCACTTTAAAAATGGTAAATCTTTTTATACTTTTCACGTTTCATGTTGCATTCAATTCTCTTAATACTAAAATGCGTTTTAAAATAAATTATATCTATGCTCATTAAATTTAATCAAAAAGCTTCAGTGTAACGTTCAATATATCAAAATATATACAGTTCAGTGTACTTAATTAAATTTTACATTTTTTTTCCTCGTCTGATTATCAGTACCCCATGAGAAGACATGCATGATCATACAACATGCCGTAAATCCCTAACGAGCTCCGTGGTTCTCGAAATAGCCCAAAGGACAGCCATCCCGCACATTAGCAGTTTCTCAACACCCACAATAATGGCATGAATTGTAAATGAAGTCGCAGTTATCTGTAATGACACAAAGTCTATGAGCACGAGCGTTTCGAGGATTTGAGCTTGCATCAGGATTAAACCTGCATTCCCATGTATTAAATTTCGGATTAAAACCATGAATTGCAAAAAGACTGTGTAACTTCTTTGTTTGTCATTGAAGTATTGCATTCATTATTTTTGATTTTCATAATAAATGTAATATGTTATATTTAAAATCAAAACATATAAGCATTTATAAGTTTCTATTAAGTGTCATACGCCCGATATTAATTATTAAATGTTTATGTTAGGTGTAATGCATAACATAATTATAAAGAAATAAAATAAAATAAATATATATAAGATAAAATAATGCTCATATAAAAGTAAATAGTACAACTAAAAAAACTAACATTGTAACTTTTAATTTGATAATTCTTATAATGATAAAAAAAGTATGCTTATTTATTGATATTTTTTTTCGTTATCATATAACATGATTTGCTGCTAATTGAATAAATATTAAGCCACGGCGTTATAAATTGTAAAAAATTATCACTAATACGCTCATAATCATACGCACCACCGGTTTTTAATTATTTAATTTTGATGACTTCTAAATTTTTGAGTAACTAATCTAAATTTTCGAGTTTTTTACTTGAGTAAACATCCAATAACATACTAAAATCCAAATTTAAATAAGCCTCATGTGCTTCAAAATAGCTTAAAGGACAACCATTCAATATGTTAAATAGACCTACAACGTCTACTATAAAGACATGAATATTAAATGATGTCGTAATTTTATGTAATGACTTAATATATACGAGCATGAGTACTTCATAGTTTAGAGTTCACACTAGTTTAGGCATTTTCTCAGCCAAGTATTTAAGCTGGCGTACTTCAATTATTCAAACGTAATGCAGAAGTAAAAAAAGTTTATTGCAGATTCTTACTTTGTCAAGCAAAAAAATGAAGATGAATAGCATGTTTTCTGCGAAAATAAAATTTCCTTATCTAAACGATGTCCCTATGACATCTAATTTACCAAACTTTATGAGCATAAATACATCGATGATTTAATTTTCGTAATCTTAAGATAATGTAAATATACGATGGGTTTCAAAATTTACAGAAAGATCGAAACAAATTCGATTACTTAAAGTTTAATGTAGCATCAGAATATCACACGCAAATTATTGTATCTTATGCCGTTTAATGTCACTAAATACGTGGCAAAAGTTGTTGAAAGATTTGCGAAGGAAAGCTGTATGAAAACTCCCAGCATAGTGTATACTTTGCACACCAGATTGCTGAAATTAAAGGTTCAATTTGCCACTCACATATGTTAGAGTTTTACTGTTTTTTGTACACAAAATGACATGAGGAGTTTGTTGGTCTGGGCCGGAAGCCCATTTTTGTTATAATAACATTCATGAAAAATATCCGTAATTTATCTGTCTTTTTACGTAATGTTCATCAGTGAGTGTTTGTGACGAAGTATCCATTTGGATGGTCTCACTGCTCTGCATATCATCCTTCACTGTTTCTGCTTAGTTATAAAAAGAATACATTCACTAACTCTTAATTAAGCAGGTGCAGTAGGTACCTCCTTCAACACACAAGATACTAATTCTACTTCCCAAAGAAAAGTTGATGGTTGGTGGCTAGTTGGTACAATGATAGGAGACTATTGTGCGTATGTATTAGCTAGTACTTTCTCCAAACCGATTGAAAAGTAACTTAAAAAAAACAAATTTTTAAATACACCCTTTATGCCACTTCACCAGCACTTTCTCTAGACCGGCTGTTTATAGTAACGCATTGATATACTTAATTTGTACTCTGAAACCCATCAGGTTCTTAATTGCCTTGACACAGCAATTAGCATAGTTGCCTTGTGAATTAATAATCTGCATCATTTTAATCTTGTGAATCATTGTCGTACCTATATGAATGTAAGAGATAATTACACTTCATAACGAAATTAATCACACATTGAATACAGACACTGTGCTTCTGGTAGATTATCATTTTATATTTCTGCGTTTAATTGCCAAACACTATTCGATTAATATTTCTGTGTTTAATTTGCCAAACATTATTCGATTAATATTTTTGTAAATTTCTTTCATCTCCAATAAATAGAAATTTAACAAGTACAATTTCCCTTAAATTTTCGAAATCAATATATTGTTTACAAATTAACTGCAATTTTTATATATTATGGAGATTATATATTAAGATAAAATTAGGTTCTCAATTAGTTAAAGAAACTTCCCTTATTGGATTTTGATGTCTTAAAATAAAAATTAGTTATTTTTCTATGATTTTCCCTCGTTTAAATTATTATTTGCTTTGACATAAATTATTTCAGCATGGAAACACATATCTGAGTTTTCATCAGCTTACATTCATATACGTAGATTTTTTTTCTAATTTACAACAATGATGATTTAAAAAAAAATGAAATAAATTTAAAATCTTAATTCATCATCTGAAGCATATACAAGGATTAATTTCATTGAAGAAAAGTAAAAAAAATGCAGTCATCTAATGTCACTTCGATTTTCATTCATAAAAATTCATTTCATTTTCTGACAATAAAATGCTCTAAACACGATTTTTACGTTAAATATTAATAGTTTTTAGATGTGGATCGCTGAATTTAATTGCTTTTTAAAAGTAACCCGATACGTTCAAAATCTCATACAAAAAAATTCAAAGTGTAATTAAAGACCATCGGTCGTATACACTTTGTGTTAAATTTTTGCTTCAATACTTTTTAATTTCTTGCATCACTAAGCGTATTCTGGCATAAAAATATTTTACACGCATCGTTCTCACTTGAGTAAGTTACTAAAAAATTAAACAATATTAGTTTTTATTAATGGTAGCCATATTTTCGTACTTCTTCCTTTATCGTTTCTAATTGGATATACATTATATGTCTTGCTTATGTATTTTTTAACGAAAGTTGAAACTGCCGCTAAGTTTTAAAAATAGTTTCAATGTGATAAATATGTATTTTCTCAATTTTATTTGCTTAGATTTAATTCATAAAAAGAACTAATTCGCACAAATGGAAATTTTTCTTGTTTTTGGAACAAACTCGTAAATATGATATTTTGTTGATTTCCTGGCATTTGTAAAAACATGAATAATTTAACTTTTAGAAATAATATGTCATTTTTCCTTTTCCATAAATTAAAAATATAATTTGTAATCGATTTCTTTTATTTCTGAATATTATTGAAAATTTGTCTTCTTTAATTTTTGCAACGATTAACTTTTCGATACAAATTATTGTGTATTAAAATAATGTAAGTCAAAATTTAAAAAAAAATCTGTAAGTTAGCTTAAATGATAAAGTTTCTAAAACAATCTAATAAAAATTAAAAAATTATTCTTAACTAATTGTTAGAATAATCCTTGTAGCAAAAATTAATTTTTAAAAAACAAAACTGATAAAAATAAAAAAAAAGCATTTTTTATATTTATCCCAAAATGATCTCAAAATTACATTATAAATATGTGTAGTATTTTAACTAAATAATTAATGGCTTTTAAATATTTTTCGTGCAGTCCAATTGTCTATTTTTATTTTATATGTTCTAAATATACTAAAATGATTGAAAGATTATTGGAAACAGTAATTTCTTTCCGTTATTGAAATGCGCTTGTTATACAAAAATTATAACTTATTATTATAAAGAAAAATTAACGTGATAAACAACAATATAAATAAGAAACACCAAATAAAATATTGTTGCGAACCTTAAGTTAATTAGTCATGATTAAAATAATTATTAAGTTGTGGTATAATTAGTGAGCTTAAATTTAATAAGTACAATTGAGCCTTTCACGCTAGATGTATATAAAATATTAATAATAGTTTATATGTTGCAATCAGTTTTTTAAAAACACTATCCATTTGTTAGTAATTATTATTTCATTAATCCAGTAAAATAATTTTTGCATTAAGCATTTAAAAATGTAATCATGACGAAAATTGAAATTGAAAATTGATTGAATTGATATTATTGAAATTTGTGATAAAAATAGTGTTGTATTTATTACAGGGCCAAAAAGCAAAATCATTCACTTTCATCAACTCTATGACTTTTAATATCAAATGAAAGATATTATCGAATCAAAGATATATTCATCAATCAAAATAAAAAATTTAAACAAATGCACATTTTATGAAGATGAAATATTATAAAATAATATAAGCGGTTTTAAATACAAGATACTTATAAGAGAAATCCTTGAATTATATTAAAAGTTGTTTTAAGACGGTATATAATATATCATTTTTGTACCATCAAGCAAATGCTTGCTTGATTTTTACAAAAATTGCAAATACTTTCTTCATGGTATTTTGCTTTTAAACAAAAGTTGACGGTTTTTATGAATTTATAACATTGAAATTTAAAATATTTTTATTTATATTTAAAATAATTGCCAGTGTTAGAAATGTTACGTATTCGGTGTTACAAATTCGAAAAAAACCCTAAATTTTAAAAGTTTGTATACTTAAATATTGATTATAGATTTAAGTAAAACAAGAACCGTTGAATTCTTTTTAAAACAAACGAAAGTTACAACTATATGAATTTAGGAAAGCAATCTGTATGAAATCGGTATAAAAGTGATATATCATACATAGTCTTAAAGCAATATTTAACATGATTCAGAAATTTCTTTTTTAAATACCTTGCGTTTAAAATTGCTTATTTTATTCAATTCCGTCTATTAGCTCGCACTCTCCCTATATATATCTTGTTCAAATTTTCAATCGTTATTAAAATACTTTTTAACTATCCACTCAAGTTCAAATACATTTTTTGAACTTGTAGTGGATGGTACTTGATGTTAATACAGTTTTTTCAAATATTAATTCATTCATTAAATTTAATTAATTAATTACAGTTTTTTTTTACTTTTAAGTAGCATGTATCTAATAATAGATGGCGTCAAATGTAAAAGCAAAATTTCAACTTTATTTGTAAAGGACTTTTCTGCAGTATAGTAAAAAAAAAGTAGTAATTAACTTAAAAAATTTTTTTTTATATTACTTGTTTTATTTTATACTCTATCCTATTAAAATGTGCATTTAATTAAATATTTAAAAATATTATGGAATTGAGGAAGGTGAATAATTTTGGTTTTTATTTAAATAAGTTATTTAATAATGCAAATTTTTAATTTCATTTAAATTATTTTTTTTATTTTTTATTTAACTTTAATTTTATTTTATTTAAGAAATGCAGCTCAAAATTGTATTCATATATAAGTATAGTCATAACAAAATTTATGTGAAAGCATATTTTTTTTTTCACATAAATTTCAAAAAAGTATAATTGAATAATATAAATTTAAACATAAATTTTAAAGACCGAGTTCTTTTGTATATAATATTTGCAAAATCATATATAAAAGAAATACGATTTTTTCAAACCGTTAACGAAAAGGTTAACAGTGGCATTGCTACAAGTTTGCATTTAGTAGAGAGGCAAGGAAATTGTAAGAATTCTTTCTCATTGACTAAACCAGTGTCTATCAATTCGGAAATCTAATTGAGAGGAGCCCTTAAAATCGATGAAGCAATGTCTTGGAAAAGTTCTTCAGCAACACTAATGATACAGATCCGGTTGCGGAATTAACAATAGGATTTCATTCCTCACCAAAGATTACAAATCTGTTGTTCTTAAAATAACCTAGCCATCTATTTAGATTTGAATTCAATTTAAATAAATTTAATATGAAAGTAAAAATGCTGAAATCTTCTCGGCAAATTTCAACTTGTCATGTGTGAACATTCGAGAACGGAGGAATAAACTCAGGAATATGCCAATGTTTAATAAAAGAAATATATGAAGCAATTGATTGAATTACGATAAGAATGGTCAAATTCAATAGCCACATGAATATAGCAATGTTGTATCTATCAAGAACTTCATGAAGAATGAATTGTTCAAGAATCTCTAAAAGACTATTCGAAAGCAAAATAAATGTAATTGTAAATGAAGAATTAAGTATTCCTAATTCTACAAGAAAAGTTACCACATTCAATAGTCAAAAGCATGTATCAAAGTTTGAAAATTCGAATCGTAAATGAAGAATGAAGTATTCCAAATACAATAAAAAGCACTATACAGCTCAATAGACACCGGAAAATACCAAAAGTGATAAATATGAAACTTCAAAAAGAAAGAATTCATCAACGCATTACGAGTACTTAATGTACAAATGTTTAAAATCACAACCCAAAACAAGAAAAGTGACTCAAAACCATACAACAAAGCCCTTCAAGCGTTTTTTGAGATACTTGAAAGAAAAATTGCATTAAAGAAACGGTTTCAGTTCTATGTCTGGTAAACATGCAGTTTCGGCTGAAGCTATTTCTTTGAATGAACTTTGATATTTCTCAACACGTTTTAGCAATATGCAACCTTAAGAACTAAGCGGAATCAATCACAGAAGCCATGCAATGCACATAAACATTCCTTTAAAAAGGTGACAATATTTCGACAAAAATTGCATTTTCCAAATTCATCTTTTCACTTCACTTCTTTTACAGGAAACCTTTTAACATACCGATATTCACCCAGTTCAAAAACTCCATTTTGCAAATATACAAAAGCTTGTAAAGAATTCCAATATTTCTTCGTATGCTGTTTTTTCAAAAAAGTGTTTATCATATAGAAATGGTTTTCTCAGAAGATGTATTATGTTTTTTTTTTTTTTTTTTTTTTTTACTAAACATTGGAAATTGACATATAATAACAAGATAGGTTACGTAATTATATTTATATTTATTGTTATAAATTTTAAAAAACCCATCAAAATTCAATTGTAAATGAAATATTATTGTAAATTAATATTATGTTATAAAATATTATGCTTAAATATGAATTAATATAACATAAAAATAAATGCAAAAATTAATATAAATAAATAGTAAAATATTAAATTATATATTATTTTATACATATTATGTATTAATATAAATAAATTAATTAGAAACAAATTTAGGAAGGTTGAATTATGTTTACAAAATACTTATATAATTATAAGAGGACAAATTACCAACGTACTTTGAATTTCCGCTAAAATAAAATAAAAACAAAAAAGTAAAAAATAAAATAAAATATTTTTTAAAATACAATTATTTATATAAAATATCCAAAGGATGCATATTAAAATTTACTTAATCAATTTTTAAAAAATATAATTCTTTGCTAAAAAATTATTTAGTTAAATTAAAAAATCATTTTTTCTTATATAAACTGAAAACTCTGAACCTTTGTTTATTTTAAAAATGAAAAAAATTGTGGCAAAATTACTTACCAAATAAATATATCAAAATTGTTTGTTTAATAGATGTTAATTATATAAAAATCTTATATTAATATAAAAAATTTATTAACATAGTAACACACTTTAATTATGATAATCTTTGATGTAATTTTTTTTTATTTGAATATTGTTAAAAAACTACAAATGTATTGATGACAAAAAATAATTTAAAGTTGAGCAAATTTCATCAACTCAATCAATTTTAATTCAATAAGTTTGATTTAACTTAAAAATTAAATTCCAACTCATAAAGAAACAAAATTAATTCAGATATTCAAACATTTACTATTATTTTTTTTTTTTTGTAATTTTTATTTTGAATAAAAATTACGATGGCTAATCAAAATGACTAACGATGACGAATCAAAATTTTAAAATAATACATGCATTTATTTTATAGTTTCATTTCTTTTAATGTTTTTATACTTGATATTATAAATTATCTATCCATTATATATTTTTACTACAGTTGAAGCTTATGTAATTTATCGATCTAATTTGTTTAGAATTGTCTACTTGTCTAATTTCGAATATTAAAATTTATTTACTATTTTATTCCTATAATTCTTTAACCTTTTCACGTAAACTCATAATGTATTTTTTATAAGAATAAAATACCTATATTTCTTAATTTTCAAAGATAAAATGTAATAGGATTTAAGAGTCTTGTTTTGGTAAAGGAATGGAGAAATGTAAATTAGAATTACACATCATAACTATATACGACTGTGTCCAAAAAGTAAGACCAATTTTCAATTTATAATTCCGGGATTTATGGACGTTCATTTTTTTTTTCTTTTTTAGGTTGCTGGCACTATCCTTGCAATAGCAAATCCGTGCGAAATTTGACAAGTATTTGAGTTACGCTATTATATTTCAGAGACGCTAAAACTGATTCTGGCGATTTTTGAAATGTCTGAATGAATTGAGCAAAGAACTTGCATTCAATTTTGTTTGCGGAAACGTATAGAATGTTGCAGAAGACATTCAGTGAGCATTTCTATATCGGAAAGAAATGCTTACAAGTGGTATAAACAGTTCAAAGAAGGCAGAGAACGTGTTGAAGACGAAGAGTCCTCTGGTCGGGCATCCACCTCAACCGATGAAGCTCACCTCCAAAAAATTAAAAATTTGGTGCTTTCAAATCATCTATTTACAATTAGAGACCTTGCTGATGATGTTGGAATTTCAAAAGGATCGGCTAATTCCATTTTGGGAAATCGGCTAATTCCATTCCACTTATACGTGTCAAATCTGGAATGGTACCGAGAACATTGAATGCGCCAGTTCCCACTGCATTGATTCTTCGTGACGCTTTCGCCAAAAAGGGAACCCATATCGCTGCACAACCACCGTATTTACACCGTGCGACTTCTGGCTATTCCCTAAACACAAAAGACTACTCCGGGGACGCTGGATCATGCATTGAGGATTAGAAAAAAAGTTGGCATAAGTGGATTGTGTTCGGAGGGGATTACATTGAAAGCGATGAAATAAATTTGGAAGAATAAATAAAGAGTTTTTGAAAAAGAAAAATAATTGGTCTTACGTTTTGGGCACAGTAGTATATTAATCATTTGCCAAAACAAATATAATTACTTTTCTTTCATATTGTCCATTTAACTAAATAAGCATTAAAATATCTAAGTGTAATTAGGTGAAAAAAAAGGAAAATGGTTATTTATCTTTGGAGCGGCAGCAGGTATATAAAAAAATTCAGCATTATCTAAAGAAGAAGGCAGAAGCTACTACATTCGGGTTGGAGACAGCTACTATACGGAGCTACAGACGCAGCGTGATCACACGCCATCACAAATATGCATTTTCGATGAAGACCCTGTTGTTCATCGAAAATGCATATTTTTGCATGCACCTTTCTGGTAAAAACCAAATTCTAACATAATGTATATATATATATATATATATATATGAGGGGTAATGGAGGGTGTTTGTGTGTGTTTATGTATATGATCTACTGATGAATTATTTTTAGTTTGAACAGCACAATAACGAAATGGAAAATTACTGATCTAACAATTTCGAAAGTGTATCAAATTGATAATAAACAAAGTATTTTGTCAGTAAATATTTAAAAGAAATTTCAATTATTCAATTGAAACATTTCAGTCTTTGGATTTAATTATTCATTTAGATGTCTTTAATGAATTTACAAAGAAATGAAGATTTTCTAGTGTTGCATATCATAAAATTTTACATTTTACTTTATATTTTTAATAAAATTAAAATCACGCGTATGCATAGTTTACCAAATATTAATTTAATTATGATAAATTTTTACATAAAAAATACCAAAGTAAAAAACGATGAAAAAAATAATAAAATACCAGTAAGATTTATTTCATGATCGATTATTGTTAATTCGTGATTATTATTCTCGTGATTATGAACATTTTAATGTACTAGAAAAATTAATGATTGTATAACTCTAAGTAATTAAAAAGTTGCGTGAAAATTTTAAATGATTATTCATACTTCCTCTAATAATAATTTGAGACTACCTAATTGTACTTTAAATTTTAATTCATCGCCTAAATTAATATATGTTTTCCATTAATTAACATTATTTTGGTAATTAAATTTGATTTCTATTTTTACATCACAAACTGTTTGTTTTAATGGTATAAAATTAGATTTCTAGACACGTTATTTAGATGTCTAGACTTTATAAAATTAACATCAAAACCCAAAAAAGGGAGATCAATAATCTCATAAGTTCAAATTAAAAGATTTATTCTTAAATGTTTTTTCAAAAATATTTTTAAACAAAAATTATGCATTATTATTTTAGACTCAAATTTTACAATATTTTTCATAATACTGCTATTCACTTATTTTTAATTTTAAATGTCAATTTTGCTTATTTTAAAAAAAGTATATAATTTAACTATTTTTCTTAGAATTTGTTAGACGGAAAAAAATTTCGACAATGTGCTACTTAAGCATTAATAGCAATTATTAGAATAATAACAGTAAAATCCAGAAAAGTATTGAAATAAATTTATAAAAAATACTAATTAATAATATTGTATGCAGTCTTCAACAAACTTCGTTTTAACTAAAGAGTTTTTAAAAATTTAGTAAAAAAAAAATTTAATAAATGGCAGTTATTTTATTACTATTTGTTTCATGAAGTAAGTATGAGTTAGTCACGTTATAAATTTTATATGCAACACAAGCAATTTGGGATTTTTTTTTTTAAACATTCTATTGTTTAAAATTCTACCCATAAACATTTATACCATATAGTATTATATATAAATTACTATAAATATACAATAATTTATATACCATATAATTATCAAACTCAATTCAATTAAGCACGTAATTAAGATAATATTTTTTGATTAAACAGAATATTTGAATATTAAATATAACATATTATAAAAGTATTAATAATGTATTATATTTATTTTCATTAATGCATTAGGTTCTTTATTTTTAATTTTATAAATTTTGTTAAACAATGTAATTCTAAATATAGTGTAAAATCAATAAAATATTTTGATACTTTTCCATATAATATAATAATTTATTTTATAATATATAATCTAATATCTAAAATAATATTTAAAAATTCAAAAAAAAATTTTAATTATTGATGTGATAAACAGAGGACTATGAATAAATGTGCTAAAATTTAAATTTGTTAAATAAGTACTTTTTCTTAAAAGTACAATTTTCCAGCAAAAGAATAACAAATTATTAAAAAAAAGCATTGACTTCAAATAAGTGAAAATTTTTTAAACAGTTTAGTGTAGTATTTCTTATTGCCTTTTATAAAGCTTTAGCGAATATTTATTTCACATGTGATAGCAAAAGTATGAATTACATTTAATAATCAGAAGAAATTAGAACATAATGAAAGAAAGAAAGTAATTAATAAAATAATTTTAATAATTGGTAAAATGGTAATAAGCAAAATTAAAATAATGTATTTTGATTTCTTCTGGCTTAAAGGTCTAAAAAATAAGTTATCATAAAAAAAAATTATGAATATCTTTTTTTGAACTATAAATTCCGTTCTTTCATATATTTTTAAGTTACAATGATTTCTCTAACTGCTGTTTAGACTACTCAATGAAATTTCTGTAAAAAATAAATACCATGCTTTTATCGAAAAATACAATATTCTAATAATCTAGTGAAAAAAATAGGAATTTCAATTTCGTAATTAAATATTATAAAAAGTTTTTATGTTTTAGTGAAATCTTAAGAAATAATAATATAATGATATATATACTGGTGGGCAAAGGTAAATTCCCATACCAAAATTAAGAAGTTTGAAGGAATGAAACTGAGGCAAAACATTTCTCTAGGGCAGTGATTCTCAAACTTTTTGAAGTTGGTTAGCATTTAAATTTTTACAAATAATTCTAGTCGCACTATAAGGAAATTTCCTAGAAATATGTAACATTAATTACGTCAAATATCAAGAAAAAGCTAATGCGATAAAAATAAATAAAGGAAAAAAACACACCTTAAATTTATTCATTCTTGTGTTTATGAGAAACATGAGCCTGATGTTTCCTAGCGATTTCTTCAATGTTTGGACAAATATTTGAAAGGCAAACTCCCATCTGATCGTCAATGCATTAAATTTTATTATACAATTTTATAAAATACATTTTATTACAAAATAAAATAAAACATGGTACCTCTCGAAATCAAAGTTTTATAAAAAAAACTAACAAATATTTGATGAAATATTTAAATTAGCACAAAATATATAAAAGTAAGTTGCTAACAAAATCGTGGAAATAAAAACGTCAAATTGTCTACATGAAAACAAAAGCTGTATACTGACTAACCGTAATTTTAAAGCTGTTTTATAAGACTAAATAAACCTACAAGAATAAACCCACCGTTTTTTTTTATTATTTTATTACCATAGTACAACTTTTAATAAATTAATAGATAATGCAAAAATGTAGACTTTTACAAAAAAAATGAGGCAATGTTTGCTAAAATTGAAAAAGGACTCAAAATTATATTTAGACTTACATTGTTGATAGTGTTTTTTGTTTTCAATCTTGTATGCTTAAGTATGACAATTGTTGGCAATTAAGAAGAAAATACTAAATTTAGAATATTTTTCATGCATGCTTTGCATGAATAATTAATATTTCTATCCTATAAAGACACACAAATTAGCAAATTATTTACACAAATAATAATTATTTCATATCTATCTTCGAGAATGTAGCCACCTAGACGCATTAATATTTAACAAATTAAGAATTAAAACCAATGAACATATCAATTTCTTAATTAACAGAATGAACTTTCCTATTCATCCCATCTAATTTCGAAATGCTTTAGTGGCTTCTTATTCACATTTGAGACACGTCCCACGTAATATAACACGCAATTTTCCAACATACATTTCTGTTAGATAAATCAATAATTAAATGAAAGATAATATATGAATAGCTTTCTTAGATACATTTTCAAAGTAAAAAAAGTATTAATTTTTAATTCGTGTTAAATAATTTAAATCATTGTAATAAATGATTTATGAATATTAGGACCATTTCTATTTATAATTTAATAATGAATTGAAGAAATATCATTAATCAATTAATGAAATAACATATTTGATAAATTTGACAATGAGGCATTTGAGGGTTTTTTGTATTGAGTATGTTGTGACAGTTTTTTAATAAAATTTGCGTGGAGAAACCAGTGTTGCTGTTTTTGTTGTACAAAACGGTCGTTGAAAAACGACCTAGTTCAGTCCTTTGCAATTTTCCTTTGGTTGTTTATTGTCTTGATATTTTGTTTTCTTTATGTATATATATATATATATGTGTGTGTGTCAATAAATATATATTTTACAATTGATATAATGTTTGTTAACACACATATTTAAAATTAAGTTCTTTTTTACAACAATCATAAGCACAGTGCTTTTGAAAAAATTATGTATCCATTCCTTTCAGAATTTAAACATTTTAACTAACTGCATAGCAGCTATATTTTAAATGACCTTAGGGTTTAATATTCAGTGTAACGTTTTTCCAGTGTTTGCAGCCGTCGCAATTTGCATCTTGTTTTCTATATTGTATTTTTGACCAACTAACATATCTTAAAATGACTGAAAATCCATAAATGGACAGCACTCAACAATTGATGGCACCCGATGATTTATCAAAATATAACGAGCTTTCAGGTTTTATGCTGTATATTTTGATTACATTGTCTTCACAGAAATGTGAGAGAATATTCAGCAATGTACGAGAAACCAGATCTGAATTTAGAAGCTCTTTATTGGATGAAACCCTGTAATATATTTTAATTGCTAAAACATGAGAAAAAGAGCATTGCTTTAAAAAAAAATTGTTGAAAGCTTTTTAATAAATTATAAATTAGCCATTAATGAACATTGAAATGCTAGTATAAAAGCAGAAGAAAAATATGAACTGGTTTTTTATAAAGATTCAGATAATAACTTGTATAAGTGGTTGAATATGTTACTTATTATGTTTTTGTAAAAAGAAAAAAAATTAAATTAAAAAGAAAATTATTTGTATTTCTGGCATCGTGTGTTGCCTATTTCGTCATACACTTTTAAGGGTTTTTTTTAAATCGATTTGCATCATGATTTTATTATTTTTTATATTGTTTTTAATGTGAATCCTAATGCTATGTTGTTTTTTCTATACAACATGACAAATATTTGTTTTAACTTATGAGAAACTGATTTTTTTTATTTTAGTAAAAATAAATGCTTTTGCTTGTTAATAACGGGTTTCAAGAAACACTGTATTCTGTTAAGGGCACTGGTTATAAAAATAAGATTTTTTGGAGTTTATAAATTAATTGATCTGTTTCACTGTTTCTGAGAGAATTATTTTAGCATCTAATGTGATAAGGGATGTTTATATATACCAGGCGAGCACTTAATACTCTTATTACATGATAGTGTGCTGGCAAATGTTTTATTTTAAATAATATAATTGTTAATCTTTTCTCTATGAAATAACTTTTAAAAACTTTCCTACATATGGACAATTTTTCTTCTTTCATAAATTGCAAATTAAAGAATGCATAATTCACTTATTTAATTATTTAAAAGAAAATTATTATTGTCCAATCGTGAAGTACACGGGATTTTATAAATGAAGTTGTCACCTTGCATCATTTTTAATAACGTTAAAATAAAGCTCAGTTATATTGATTTGTTTATTGCAATTGTGCATTGAGTGTTATTTTTTTTTAAATTGATGAGAAATTTCAGTTTTTAATTTTATATAAAAATATTTTAAATTGCTATATATATGTTGAGTTTAAAATTTTAGGATAATCTTTCAATCAAAGTGCTACGGTAGGAAGGAATCATATTCTTATAAGCAAAGCATCTTTGTTAATTTTTTTTTTTAATCAGTATTTAATGCTAACGTACATAATGATAATGTACATAATGTTATGTACATTTATTAATCTTTAGTGTGATTAGATATGCATTTTATTGTTAAATAAGAGCCCTACAAAAACACGTTTAAAAGTGACATGTTTTCATATATGTATTTAGTTTCAATAGCTTGAATTCGTGAAAATATATATAACAAAATTTACTATTAACTAATATTCTGGCTATTTCTAGATACAAATTATTATTTAAACAGCTAAATTTATCCAGGAATTTAATAAATAGTTTTTTAAAGTCCCAGAAAATCTTTTTTGAAAGGTAAGAGAATTTTTATCGCCTTCATAATTTCAGAGTATTCCTTTAATGCCTACTTCTCTTGTTCTTATCTTTGACAGTGTTAAACCATCTGTCCATATAAGCTCATTATCCTGTTTTTCCTTCTTTTTTTTCCCAGAGTAGGATATCTATCATGGTATTGAGCATTTGTTTATATTTTTCCGGATTAGTCCCGGAATCCGTAAGCATATGATAACCCGTCTCCCTTTGCTCCAATGTATTTTATTTTGCAGGAATATTTTTTGGGAAGCTCTTTTATGCTTTTTTATTTCTTTTTTTTCCATCTTTATTTAGTTGAAAGAACTTTGTAAGATGCGTAAATAATAATGTGATTTGGAAACGAATATTTTAAAAGTAGGAGTTTTTGGTCTACTTCCACCTTTTCCTGGAAACTCCTGAATAACAGGGTCTTTTAAGTTTTTCCGGAAAAAAGGGAGTGATCTTTTCATGCGGTGAAGACTTTCAATGAAATGGAGGGCTTTTGAATTGGAGGAGGAAGAAATTTTCTGCTGTTGGGAGATAGAGTCTCTTACACTTTATTTTGAAATTGAACTGGAGAAAATGAAATTCACATTTCCCTGGCTTCAAGCAGATGAATGTGTACCAGTGTCATAGCTAAAACTTTATGTTTGTTTATGATAGTTCAAGAGTGATTGATTGGAAAATATAAAATAGGTAAGAAAAATTTCTTGATGCAAGGTTTCATGCGTAGAATGAATTTGTTTCTTTTGAAAAAACCTATCAAGTTCATGTGAGAAATTACAATCCTTTCTACAGATTCAAGAGAAAGACGTAGACTTAGTAAAAATAAAAATAAAAATTTGCTTTTAAAACCCCAAGATCATGTAGTTGAACAGCATAAATATAAAATTAATTTCAACTTTTATATTTTTTTCTATTTTTTTTAATTACAAATATTCATATGTAGAATAAATTTATTTCTTTTGAAAAGTTGCTTTAAAAAAACCAATTAAGTTCATGTGAGAAATTACAATCCTTTCTACAGATTCAATAGAAAGGCGTAGACTTAGTAAACAGTAAAAATTTAAAATGTTAAAACCCCGAAATCAAGTAGTTGCACAGTGTAAATATAAAATGTATTTCAACTTTATTTATTTATTTTTTTTGTTTTAATTACAAAAATCAAAAAACATTTAAATTTTATCTGAATTTGATATGATGAAATGGAGGGCTTTTGAATTGGAGGAAGAAGAAATTTTCTGCTGTTGGGAGATACAGCCTTTACTCTTTATTTTGAAATTGAACTGGAGAAAATGAAATTCACATTTTCCAGGCTTCAAGTAGACAGATGAATGCGTACCAGTGTCACAGTTAAAACTTCATGGTTGCTTATGATATTTCAGAACATAAAAAAAGGGAGTGATTGATTGAAAAATATGAAATAGGTAAGAAACATTTATTGATGTAAGGTTTCAAATGTAGAATGAAATTATTTCGTTTGAAAAGTTGCTTTTAAAAAATCCTGTCAAGTTCATGTGAGAAATTACAATCATTTGTACAGATTCAATAGAAAGGCGTCGAATAAGTAAAAAGTAAAAAAATTTAAATTTTAAAACCCCAAGATCAAGTAATTGAATAGCATAAATATAAAATTTATTTCAACTTTAATTTTTTTGTTTTTGTTTTGTTTTAATTACAAAAATCAATAAACATTTAAATTTGATGTAATACCAGAATAAAAGGAAAATATTTCAACAATATGCAAAATATATTAAATACCAATATTCTTTTATGATTTTAATATACACACAGTATATTAAATTTAATATACAGAATAGACAAAATAATACTCTCTCAGTCTAATAATAATAGTAACAAACAATATTCAGACGGGAATTACTTTCGAATACAACTGAAGTTATGTGTTGTAGCGCAAAATTGCGAAGCTTTCAATCAAAATCATTGTTTCATCTGTCATTTATTTTGTCACATCTTTAAATTTTTAGATTAACCTAATTATTACGAATTATAACTTTTTTTAATTTCATTTTCTGATCAAAATCAATTTTTTTGTTTCATTTGAATATCCACTCATTGAAAAATTAAGACGAAAAAAAATTTCTTTTCAATAAAAGATCGAGTAACAATTGTCCAGTTCTTGATGAAACAAAAAAATTACGAAAATTTGCAGAAAGTTGTAATTATGCTAGCTGCAAAACAATTTAAATGCAACATAATGATCATATCAAGGATTTTGAACATGCTTCCGAAAAAAATTGGCAGGGTGAATATTAAGCTCATATTGATTCTTTGAAGAAAAATTTGAAAAGTTAAACATAATCCTCTTAGCAGAATAAGCACCATAAGACCAGCAGATCACGCGATTAAAGTTCACACATTATTATTCAGAATTTTGAAAAAAGGAAAATCCATAAAACAAGGAAATCCATATCCATTTTAAATTCACGCATATAGGGAAAGCAAAGCTTAGCAACAAAGTTATATTACTTACAAGTTTAAAATGCAATAACGTTATTGAAAGATCCAGAGATTATTTGAACACTCAAAATAAAAATTAGGAGTAATATTTTTAATTTTTTGCTTAATTTAATTTTTTTGTCATAAATATTGCTTTCTTTATATGTATAATTTTTACTTCTATTATCATGGAACAAATTGAATTCATTAACTGTACTGTTATCAGGGGGCAGAGAGGATATTTATTGTCACCTAATTACTTAAAATCTAATTACACAATTTTTGAATTATGAACCACTTTTATTCGCATTCTAATTACGATTTCGATTTATAGTTCCGTAAAATAACAGCTGCATGTTTTTATAATTTTAGTTTATTCATTATTATTTCTTTTAAAAACATGAAAGATTGCTCCTAATTAAATGAAAAGCAAATAAATGCTTAAAAACCCGAATTTGTTTTCATTCTATAATAGTTTTACAAAAAGTATTATTAAGTATTATTCAAAACCACAAAATTCAATTATCAATTTTTCAAGATGTGTTATTAGAATAAAGTATTATAGAACATATAACTATTATTATTTTTTTGTTATTTTGATTCGAATAATTATCACCAGTATACTGTAAATTATTATCTAAAACATCAATCAATACTATTAAGAAAATTAATGGAATCGATTTAAAAAAAATGTTCTCAAATAAATTTGATCTTTGTTTAATTTAAATCAATGTTCATTTGTCATTTATTTTGGCACATCTTTAAATATTTAGGTTAATCTAATTATTACCACTTATAACTATTTTTTTTTAATTTTCTCTGCTGATCGAAATCAATTGTCTTATGTCAATTGAATATTCACCCATTGTAAAATTAAAATAAAAAATAATGTTTTCTAGCAAAGGTCTCCTGTAAAGAATTTTTAGGCCAAATTTTATTATTATCTTCACTGCGCAAGAATAATTAACTGCTTTGTAAAGCTAAAACGCTTCCAAACGATTGATATAGAAATATTTTCACTGATGAAACCCATAACTTGGTAGATGAAAGTTCTCAAAAGCCATTTATCAAATTATACGCTTTGATCTCATGAAGTCCAATGTGCTTTGCTGCCCAGCGATTAACCAGGGAATTGATGCATAACAAATTTCTCTGGCAGCATTAGAGAAGACGGCTATGGGAAATTGCAAACCTAATTCCTGTCTCTAGCTGCTTTTAATCGATAATTATTTTCATATTTCATCATCTTAACACCTGAACTTAGCTCTTACTTGAACAATATGCATATTATTAGAATATTGATGTTTTAATTAACATTTCACCTGCGAGTCATGTAATTCTTCCCATTGCTATATGCAGTTGGGAGATAATTACTTTAAAGATAAAAAGGACTGGCTACTGAAATCCATGTGGATTTGAAGTAAAGGACTCATTTAAAATAATGCAATTATAAGAAAGTAGGATATTTAATGTACTTTTAAGAAATTAATTTAATCTAAATTTATTGTTTAATTAATTTGGTTGAATTAAATTTTGTTTAATCAATCTTCAGCAGAAGTTAAACAATTTAATTAATGACATTTACCGATTTTTAATTGCTATTATTTAAACTAAACTTTATAATTAAAGAAAAATACATCACATAATTTAATTTGTATTTTTAAGATTATTTTGTATTTTTTTTTTCTTATGTGGAGAAATAATGTCTAAAATAATATTAGAAATTAATATTAGAATATTAGAAATTAATTTTGAAAGGGTTATATAACAAAATGTTTCTGCAAACTTTAAAATACCCCCGATTGCTTTTATATAGTTACTATAAAATAATTTCCCCCGATTGCTTTTATAAGGTTATTATTTCCATCGATAGTGTTTTTTCAAAATATTACACAAAGAATTGCAAATTAGGACATTGGAAGATATTTTTTTTTCTGAAAAAGGATAGACATAATTTTTTTACAAATAAATTTGCATAATACTGCATTTCCATAAAACATTTTATGTAACTTTTTGATTTGATAACCAATATACCTTGAAAAATAAAATAATACCTTGAAACATTAAAAAGGCTTCATACTGCACAAAAAATATTGCTTTAAAAGCGGTATTATTAACACATTTAAAAAAATCACAATATATATTTTTTTAAATAAAGAAAAAACAAATGAAAATTGATTTAATGGTTTGAGATATTAATATAATCCGTGCATTTAACAAAATTTTAAGAAATTATATTAAAGTTTTTATAACAAATTTATAATTTCAGGAATACTATTCTTCGTTTGTATATATATATATTCTATTAATTGAGAAATTACACGATAATATGATCACAGATAAAAAATACAATATTGTGAGATTCCATGTTGACAAAACTGATGCACTTTGTTTCAGCCTAGTTCTAAGAATCTAGCCTATGGTTCAGTCTAGTCAATGGTTGAAAATACACAGGACACTTTTTCATTAGCGCAACCGCCCTATTGTAAGGCAAGGCCATCTGCCTACTGGCGGATTTCGATAGTACATTTGTATTGGCTTAAATCTGATAAGAAAAGTTTGACTTTTCCATTAATATGCTTAACGAATCTAATTTCAGAAGCAAAAATTATATTACATATTTAGAATATTCATCGATTTTAAAATATATATTTTAATGCAATCCATCATTTTAAAGTATAACAAAAGAGACCAACTTATTTTACAAGAAACCTAGAACGGATATCAGGACAGTGTCTGATCCTGATTCTTGAAAAATCTTCTCAAGAGCACTAAAGAGATTAATGAGTTTTTAGGCTATTAAGGACATTATAAAGCTATCGCCAAATCTTGCTTAAATAAAATAAAAGTAAAGCTAAAGCAGATTCAGATAATAGCCTCGCTAGTCATTTCTAAGTTATATAAATATGAATCAACAGAGATATTGAAGAATTTATCTCATACCATGTCTATTGAAAAAAAAATCGAATAAAAAATTAATACAATAGAATCAAGAACTGGGAAGCATACGTGTATTGAACCTACATAAGTAAATGAAATTGATCTAAATTGCACAACAAAACTATTTTCCTAAAACATAATAGCAATGTCCCATAAATTTAATGGGAAACTCATATGTTTGTATGGATATACTCACAAATAGCTCAAATATTAATGATAAAGAGAGCAGCATTTTGCTTCTTTCGGATACGATATAAATCATAAAACATTTAGACTTAATAATGATAAGTACATGATTTTCATGGTGAATGCGCTGACAAGAAACGAAAAAATCATATCTGTTATTGAGATAGGACTTCGTAGATGAAACGTTATAGATGGATAAACTGATTCACATTTTACCTCATTCTGATATAAATTCTAATCAAAAAATATTTTCAAACTAAATAGCAGATACAGAGCATTTAGTAAAAATTTAAAATATAAACTCTCAAAGTATCAGAATAAGAGGCATCTTATTAATGCATGACAGGGAAACTGTTAACAATCCATAAAACACAAATAATACTACTGTGTCCAAAAAGTAAGACCCATTTTCAATTTAAAATTCCCATGGTTTATGGACATTAAACATTTTTTTTCTTTTTTAGGTTGCTGGCACTATCCTTGACATCTGCGTGAAATTGCACGTCAAAATATTCATTAATGTCTGAGTTACGCTTGACTTTGTGAAATGCGGAAACTGATTCCGGCGATTTTTGAAATATCTGAATTAATTGAGCAAAAATCTTGCATTCAATTTTGTTTGCGGAAACATATAAAATGTTGCAGGAGGCATTCGGCGAGCATTCCTATATCGGAAAAAATCTTTAAAAGTGGTATAAACTTAACATATGCTCCAATGAATTTTGTAACTGTAATGTTAATAAGATGCAAATTATTGATCACAAACTTCTTACCTGCTCCATGCTTGCGCTTCCTGAAAAATTTAAGAAAAAAGATCTGGAACTTCAAAAAATTAAATGCTTTATCAGATTGTTAAAACCTTTTATAATCTTTTGTAAATTTACCACTTCTTACCTTGTTGTTTCTTGCTTTGCCATTTGTTATATATTTAATGTTTTTAAAGTATGTTTTAATTTTTAGTTTCCGTCTTTCTTCTGCTAGCATCTGTCAGTTTATAATTTGCTTGTGGTAAGCGAAGATACCATGTAAAAAATGATACAAAAAATTAAAAAAAATGAATTAACTGAAAGTAGAAATAAAATTTATAATGTTTAAAATATTTTAACTAAATACTTTGTAAACGTATAGACATTTTATTTAAAAATGCACAAAGTAAAACCAAAAACAAGAAAAAGGAAAAATATAGCTAACAGCAGCTAAGACTAGAAAATGTATTTGAATGTATGTGAAAATTGGAAAATATTTCTAAACAATTAATCTCTGAAGGACTAAAACTGGATTTCTTATTTTCTTATTATACAGATAACTTACAGATCCTTTGAAAAGGTCTTACGAATGGTACGATCATTCCTGTTCTTATCAGTGTGGTGAAAGACATATCACTAAGGCAAAATGTTTATTTTATTGAAAATAATAATCAATAAAGCTGTTTCTTAAAAGAAACTTACTAACATAAAAATAACAATTTGTTTCAAGTTAAACCAATTAAAATAAAATATTTATTGCAACTTCAGAAAACGCTAATAATCAAAAATTTCAATAATGTTTTTTATACGATAAAAGTTATTTCATCTTTAATTGAAGATTTTTTAAATAAAATTATACGGCTTAGACGAAATAATCAATTAATACAGAAGTAATTTTCTATTTTTATACAGTTGGGAAAACTATTCAAATAGAAAATTCTTTAAGAGATATTTGCATAACTACAGTAATAAACTTCTAAATTATAATATTCCTGTAAATCCTTGCAATGCTATCGCTGAATCATATGCATCTAAGCAACACAAGAACCAAATTGCCAGACATTTCTTTCTCATTATATTAAACACCGCGATTTCTTTCTACTTTCGCATTAAATGCACTCCCATTCAAGGCGATGGTAATTGAAATTGGCAATTCCAACTGGATTTATTTCAGTGGTAAGTACCCAGCCAGCATGAAGAAAGACTGGGAGTGCGAGCTAGATTACTTACGCAATTGTGAGTCATGAGAGCGACTAACTTTTCTTATTAGACGCCTTTGTTAATTGACTCTTAATTGTTACAGCACTTAGTGGCCTTTTTTCAGCCTTTTCGCTGATGTAAGTGAACGTAATGTCGCTTAATAATTCTCAAGTAATTGCTTAAGTGATACTATTAACATAGTTGTAAATAATTGTGGTAATTACGCGCTACTTGAATTTGCTTGCTTCAAATATTTAGTCTCTCTTTCTTTCCTTTTTTATGCACATCTTTGCACTATATATAGAAATGGATTTATGCAACAACGTTTAACATTATTTCGTATTAATTCATTCACATATTGTTAATTTTTTTTAATTTTTAATATAGTAAAAGAGCAGGAATAACCAGTATTATTTCATACTTACACGTTACTTTATCATAATAATTACTTTAACATATTAAAAAGTTTTCTTCCAGCAAATATTTATAATTGACTGCTAAAATGTTATTTAAATTTTTATTTATTTGTTTTAAATGCATTTATCATTTTAAATTTAAAATATGGATTTGGACAATAAAAGTAGGTAATAAGGTAATAATGTATAATAAGCTAATATTTCGGCATTTATTTAATAGTGATAAAATTTCATAAATGCATAAATAAAAAATTAATTAAATGCATTCATTCATTACATAAAAGAAATCATAAAATGCATTTTAAAAATAATTTTTTGTTCGTTACTATATTTATTTTCAATTACTAGGGAGCTAATCTTATAAATTGTAATTTAAGAATTTTTAAATTGTGAGCAATTGTTTTTCATTTTTTTAACTACATGTAAAATGAAAAATGTTGATAGAACAACAGTAATATTATTATTTCATATAGCCTTAAATTATTGCAAATTTGTTAAAATATTTATTACAATATTATTGTAGAATGAATGTAAATTCCACCATCATTATTTACTTAAATTAATCTAGCAAAATTATTTAATTTATTCAGTATCTCTTTTTTTTTTTTTGTTGCAATATAAGTATATTTCCTTAAAATGAAATAAACAAAATATTATTATGGAAGTTTTATTCAAGCAATAACTACTTTAGCAGAAATTACCAAATATGAATATTATAAAAACAATAACTTTTATTTATAAATAATTATATTTAAAAACCTATTATTGTGATGCTTTAATTAACTATTTAATATATGAAAAACAATTTGTAGAAATAATAATTAATAATATATAATTATATTAATAGCATTAATAAATTCTTAGTTTTTAAATAGGAAATAGAAGATATTTCTGTGCGTGTCTTTCTGGATATCTTTCCAGCATAAAGTCTACAAGCATTTTATAACAAATCCATTTTTTTTAATTTGTTAGTAACCATAAAATTTTAAAAATATAAATAATTAGTTGTTTTTTAATTGAATGAAAATATTAGTTTTGATGTATTGTAACAATTTATTACATCGTAATATTATTAAAATGAAAAATAATATTTTTGTAAAAATATACTTTTATATTAATGATAATAATGCAATTGTCTAATGTAAAAAAAAATTAAATGTAACTTAACTTTTTAAATAACTGAAATAAAAAATGAAAATAAATCATAATTTTATGATGTAGCACATATTTATGAACTCCTTTTGTACTCGATACATTACTTAAACGTACATGATTGCTTTTAAGTTTTCTAAATTTCTTTTGAATTGGAAATTATCCTTTAATCTCTAATTTAATTACAATTTTACATTTGAAATTAAATTTCAATAATAAAAAACTAACGAACTACATTTATTCAAGATATTTGAACAAAGTATTATTTAATATATATCTCATAAATATATATAAAATAAGACTTTGACTATGAAAAAAGTCTTAAAAATATATAAAAATTATACAAATTTTACTTATTAGGATTTATACATTACATTATACATCACATTACATTATACATTACATTATACATTATATTACATTATTATATTACATTATACATTATACATTACATTACATTATATATTACATTATTATATTACATTATACATTATACATTACATTACATTATATATTACATTACATTATACATTACATTATACATTATACATTACATTACATTACATTATACATTATACATTACATTACATTATACATTATACATTATACATTATACATTACATTACATTATACATTATACATTACATTACATTATACATTATACATTATACATTATACATTACATTACATTATACATTATACATTATACATTACATTATACATACATTTAAGATTATTTATAAAATTTATAAAAAAATTATAATTTTTCTTAAACAAAATTTTCAGCTAAAGAAATTCCTCTGCGGAAATTATGATTACGTTACATTTCCCTAGATACAAAAAAAGAAGATCTAAACAATTTTTTCACAAATTTGGTTCATATTTTGTATAGTTAATATCAATAACAAATTAATTAAAAAATTAAAATTAAATATCATATTTTTTTATATTTTTTTCAATTGTTATTTAGTACAACAATGTCTCCATATATTCTCTCATAATGGAATCATTGATGCATACCATTATAAAGCTCTTTAATATTTATATTTAAATTATTAAACAATAAAATTTTGACACTTAATTTTTTTTTTTACATTTAAATATAAGTAAATATTTAAATACCTAATATTTTGTATTTTTTAATGTTTTTAGTATTCGTTTAGTTTTAGTATTATAAAAATAATAGTTTATTTTCGTAATTTAACAATACCACTAAAATATTTTTTATTCTCTTAAAATAAAATAATTCCTTTCTTAAAAAATTTATTCGACTTACATATATAAGCTAGGAATATAAAGATCTTTCTTATTTTGGCATTTTCTATTCACTTTAAATAAGTAAGGAGAAAATAATGCTCCAATATTTCTTGCTTTTAAGAAAAATGAACTTCTTCTTCCACATGATAAAATACTCAATTGGTCTGTTGCCTTCTCTTTTTTTTATTACTCTGACGTTTTCAAGATAAATTTATGTATACTGGTTTTCTATCAAATTTCACGCCTACATAATAGTAGATTGCCCTCAGGTGATGAAAAATGTATTTTGGGACCAATCGATATTTCGTTTTTGCAGTCATGATGCAAAATGTCTCAAGACCTAGGTCATACGCGAAATCTATAAAACCTTTAATAATGCATAATGCACTAGCAATGCATATTTAAACATGCTTTTATCACTTTCTAAGAAATATAATGGCTCTAAAATTTTCACCTTCTGAAACAGCACATTTCTAAATATTGACTGGCTGAAATGCAATTATAGGAGCTCCTTTTCAGCTATATATTTATGTGGGCGGCTGCAATTCTGAAAGCTGCAATTTTTTAGCGACTTCAATTTATACTGATAAAATTAGGGAGCAGTGTCTCTAGCTTCACCTACACACAAGCCAAATCTGTATGTTACTCTGATTCAAACCCAACATCTATATTTAGTAAACAACAGTTTTTTTCTTCTTTATTCAACTTTTGACAATCATTTTTATTTGTCCATAGTATAGTAACTTTTATCTGTTTTATCCAAACCTGGAATTATAAATCGCTGTTCATTGGTGCCAACGTTGATTTCAATGGTCATAGTATTTCTATTACTATACTTTAAGAAGATACCCTTTCCCAATATGTAGAGCTGAAAAATAAATACAGAACATCTTTTGAAATATCCAAGACTGAACGGGGAGGCTCAGCGCCAAGGAGAAGTCTTGCAGTTATACTGGGAGGACAAGGGCCTCATTTACTAAAATAAAGTGTCTACTCCCTTTATTTACTCTTTCACACTTTGACTTTTTGTGGTATGTGAGACCGACTTATCGCCGATTGCTGGGTTTTTTTTTCTGCTTTTTCCTTCTTTGTTTGTGATCCTTATTGTAATGGATTAATTTCTAATAAAGCCATATGTTACAACAACATACTTTAAGAAAGACTTACTATGGAAACTGTTCTATATTTACTTATTGTATAAAATAAAATTTTGCAGAATTCCTACCACTGATAGGATAAGAGAATCTGACACAATCGCCATCGAGTTATTTTTCACTGCAGCTCATTCCACCGACAAGCATCAAAGAATTAGTTGCATACTAGCCATTTAAACTGTAACTAAATCCCAGCTTGGATAATTTATTAAAAACATTATTAGTGCATTACATATTTTGCATATATAGTACAATTTAAAACATGAGGTATTTATGCGTCTTAAATGGTCAAAGTTATGGTCAAATTTCATTTTGGATCAATATTATGGTTGCATGCTAAATTAATTTTCAATGAAAAGTTTGGCAAAAGGTTTGGCGTCTGGAAAGCTGTAACTATTTAGGAGAATTAAAAGATATTCTGGAATCATTTTATATCGCATATTTATCATTTATCATCTCATATTAATCTTCGCATATTTATCATTTATCATCTCATATTAATCTTCGCATATTTATCATTTTATCCTCATTTTAAATATGGGATTTTTAATTCAGTACCTTCGTTGGGTTTTGAACTGAACTCTCTTAGTTAAGAATCATGAGAACACCATTTAGGCAAAAAACAGTATCGATGTGCATTTTAAATGCTCATCTTTTTCTTAACTTTTTGTTAGAAAATATAATACATATTCATATTCATGAACTGAAAATTATATCTTATAACTGTTTACTGTCCTAAGGCGGAATATAACTAAATCTCAAGATCAGATATAGAGAATAGTAAATTTACTATACATACGTATATATATCAAGGATAATATATTTCTATGTATCTATGAAGACCCAACACGGACGCTATTATTTGATTTTCAACATTAACATCTGTATTGACATGCGATCAAATGTTTTATTGATCAAAGACCTACCATTTCCACACCTACGAGGAGCCCCTGACCTTTGGTAGCCACCTCCGCCCCCAACCCATCCATTGTTGTAAAAAAATAAATAAATAAACTATTTGTGTTACTGTGAACACACCCTTGGGAAAAGAAGATTCTGACAAATCTCAACTTTATCGTGCAAAACATGGTAGGCTCTTTTCTTCTTTTCTGCCCCATATTTTTTATGATTGGATTTTGAATATCTTCTTAAAAAATCTGTGTTTTTCTACATTTTCGTCAAACAATTTTTGATTATAATAATATTTGTGACAATTATTTATGATACAAATCTAACCATTTCAGCTATAATTCTGATTTTTTTTAGAACTTCTGATTTTTTTAAATAATACATAGAAAAAATTTTATGAGTCACTAAAAGGGAAAGTAAGAAAGATGTTCACAAATCTAGTGAAGATTTTCTTCAAAAAGTTTGAATAGGCTTAGTTTTTCCAAATGCAATATGAAAACCCAAATACATACAAATTCCAAAAACAAGCTTAAAATTCTGATAACTAATAATGATAGTCAGATTAAAATTCTATCTAGTCCCAATTTTTGAAAGGTTAGCGAGGAAAATATTGCAACTCTCAAAATAATCAATAGGGCTTTAGCACCACCAAGACAAAACAGCTTTGAGAACCTCAAATCTTACGATATTAAACGCCCTCAAAACTGACATCAATCCTAAGATACACAAAACAAGTATTTGAAATCTTAAAACACTAAAAGACAATAGCATATTAACGAACTGTATCTCGCCCAACTGCAAGAATTTAATATAGACACTTTCTCTCCTGTTGACCGATAGTTAGACAATCCACAATAACTCTAAAAACTCACTACTTTGATTTTTTTAAAAAAGAACCAATTTATCCTAACTGGAAACCGTCCGAACTATATACCGATGATAAGAGTTTAAAAATAATTTTAAAATATCATCCAGAAATTATTATAACTAAAGCGAAATAGAATGAATCGAAAATTCGATTTTCTTTAAAGAAATTTTAACATGACAAACATTTAATCATTGAAGTAGAATGAACTTTCTAAAACAGAAGTATCTGAAAATAGATTAAAGAATTTAGTGAGTGAAAGATTTTGCAATAATGTATGCTTTTAATGCTTAACATACAATCAAAATGCATCCAACTTTTATAATCAACTTAACTTTTTTTATTGTCCTGGTGAATACAAAAATTCAGAGTGTCATAATAAGATATAACAGTAATGTCAATGCTAAAAAAAAATTAAAATCAATCATAAACCTCATTTAAACAGGCCATATTTTTTTATAAAGAACTAATTATATCAAAAATCTTTTATGAGAAAGCGTTCAGATCAAATGACTTTGATAGTGATAGTCATTATTTTTTAATGGAAAAATAAAAAATCCATTTACCAAAAAATTTCAATACTGAATGTAAATTTAAGAAAAGATGAAGTCGCAATTTCTCTAATAGCACCAACAGCACATTCTTTCTTTGCAACTAACTTTTTTACTCCATCAGCTAGTGTTAAAAATAAGAAAATTGAATGAATCCCGTATTCATGGAATAATTTAAGTTCCAAAAACCACAAAACAGAACCAATTTACGATTATTCATCTATTTTATATACTGTGAATTCTATAGATACAATTGAATTTCAGCACAACAACAAATCTTTTTTCTGTAATTTATACACATTCACCTCCTGGAATCTAAATTGAAAAAAAAATTCTACAAGAAAAGGCATTTACTATTGTACTATATATTTTACTATATATTACTATATATTGTACTATATATTTTTAATAGGTGCTGCTAGCCCTAGCTAATGATGAGGATTATAGAGTAAAATAGGTTTTCAACTTCTTAGCACAATGTAAAGTTTATGTCCTTAATAAAAATTACGTGGAACCCACGTTCTATCATAATTAAAAAGATGATAGTCTAATCTCACATTTTTCTCACATACAGATTTTGAACAAAAAATGAGAATTTTATGTGCTTGAAAAGGAGAGTAAACACAGGTTGGTGAGAACCAATATCTTTTCTACGTTATGTAGAGTGTTACAGGCATACTCAAACAACTTTTGCACTCCATCAACAACAAGAACTAGAAATAGCGACCGAAATTCTACAAAGGATCTTTAACTCCTGTTGATGTTGTCATCGAACTAAAACTGCATCTGTTTCGCCTAAAATTACTTTTGGAATAATAAGTTAGCAGCAAAGAAAAAGTACTAAAAATAATCAGAATATTATTAAAAAAATTTAAAGGTTTGGACGGAATCGGGATCAAAATATTTATTCTAAAAAGACATCCGCTACAAGCAATTAATTCTTCAGTCGAATAGATCCGCATGGAAAAATTTCTGTATTTCAAATGCCTCATTATGTATCCTTCAGCAGAATCTCTGGAAACAAAATCGCTCAAACAATGTTATTTCAAAAAATTGGTGATCCATTTGGTGGGTACATTAAGGGGCCTGAATGGTCGAGTGGCTAGCTCTCGGTACCACAGGTTTCGGGTTCGCGTCCCAGCAGTGCCATGGATGTTTGTAGTGGTTAGGAATCCACTTTAAGCCGTTGGTCCCGGTCTCATATGACAGTAAGAGCGTCACGGAGCAAAAGCCAGACTTCTACCTACGGGTGCTCCCTCACAACAGAAACTGCCCCTTTCCCTCCATCCATGAGTAGATCACTCATAGGTTGTTCGCACTGCAGGACATTGAGGATTAGTCACAAACAGGCACAATATATAACACTAACCATTCATAAAGACTAAATAACAAATTTGTTTAAATCCCAAACTCCATACAACTTAGTATAGATTTAGAGAAATAATCAATTTATCATTCACTAATAAAATTATTACATTTCATAAATAATTCTTAGTCTAAAGACAAATATTCAGTTTTATAAGAATGGTTCAACAAAGTTAATTATACATAATTTAAAAATAGATTGTCTTTAAGCACTGTAAAAAGAAATATTACAAAAACTCTTATTGATTTTCTTATTAATAAAAAATCGAAGATAAAATTATTAAAAATTCACAGCACTGAAGGACAAATTTTTCACCAACAGCCTTACAGTTGCCCACTGTGATCTTGAGGGGGGCCAAGCTGTTTGGAACCTAATAACTTATGACAGCAGATATTCATTTACATGCATTTTCTCATGACTTTACCTTCATTTTTCAAGCAAGGCAACTCAGGGTTTCAAAGAACTCGAGGGTACAGCTCTGAATAAATTCAAACTATACTCAGTAAATTATGATTTTCTTAACAATAGAAAAATAGCAAGTTTTGTTACTATATAAGTTTTAAGTTATGTTTTAAATTACATAAAATTAAAATTGGTCCAATGATTCACTTGAAAGGTAAGCCAATAAGAAGAAAGAAAACCTTCAAATACTTAGCCTTAATACTTTTAGATGAAAAACAACCTAAATTATACTACCGATTATACGACCTGAATAATATTAAAGCAAAGCAATGAAAATGCTCAATCGCTTCCATAGAATACCAACAGCAAGTGCATTTTAAGCATTTTAATCCAAATTACTAAGAGGAAAAAAGCAAAAGATTTTAAGTTGCACTCAGCAAATTTTGACATAGACTTCAAATTCCGCATCATTGATAACTTCAAATATAATTCCACGGTTAATGTTGTCACAGACGGTTTTAAAGTTGAAGTCAGCACAAGATGCATATTTTTCTGCTTCAAATACGGCAAATTCTTTCACGAATGTAAGGGAAAACTTTTCAAAAATAACTACTGTTTAAGCTAAGATTTTTGATATTAGAAAAGAGTTTTCGGAAAATCTAAATACCGTAGTACCAATTTGGGCAGACAGTTTAATCAAGTCTAATCAAGTCTATCTGCCATCTTTAATTCTAAAACTCCTCATTTAATGACCAGATAAATCCAGACAAAGCTCTTAAAGTTATTTTATCCAATTATTTAAATAAAGGCACATCTAGGCTATCATTACAATAAGTATACAGATACAATTGCTAAAGGAGGCGTTATAGACGGCGATATAATCTATCTTCAATATCCAATTTTATTTAAAAATAATTTAAATATCTATTAGAGGATTTGCAATAAAACCTGGGATTATAGCAACACGAGAAAAATATTTTTGAAACCATGCTTTAATATTCTAAAAACTCTAAAATTCATTTTAGAGAAGAAACTATGTTTATAAATGGTCATGTTTAATCGCAACATACCTCAAAAGGCTTAACAATTTAGAGTATAGAACTCTAGAACTTCTATTATGCAACTACAACTACTTGTCTTCTTCTTATGGCATCTTAAAATGTCCCCTCAACATTTTACGTTCAGTGATACAAAAATATAATATACAACTCATGGGCTAGAGGGAAAATCATCGATTTAATAAATTTTATTGTAAAAAATTAACAACTAATCCTCTCAAGTATTCCTCTGAAATAATAATGTAATTCTATGTGCCCTTCTTTCACTTTTGTTATTTATACTCTGCAAGTTGAAAGCTATTATCAAATTGAAAAGAAAGTAATACAAGATTTGGATAAACAATTTTGAAAAAAAATAAACGGATTTATTTAAAATTATTTATGTATTTTAAGTATCAAATAGCATGAAAATTTAAGATATGTTTTAGTTTTAATTATATTTAAAATGATATTCATATATATATATTAATTCATATATATACTAATTCATAACTTAATATAATTGTGATATGTGCTGAATATATTTAATAAATTATTTAAAATAGAAATAATTTTAAATTACAAAACAAATTCTGATTTATGAAAATCTATGTTATAATCTCTCAAAAACGAAAGGAGGAAATGCGAGAATATTATTTCTGAAAATATTTTTTTCTGAAAGAATATATTCTCAGAACATAATTTCCCTCCAAGCATCTTGTTACAAATTAACAGGTTTTGATTTCTTACTTTAAATGTAAGAACATTTATATATTACGTGTTTCGCTTTTTATATTTATTGGACATATTGATTATTTTTTGTATTTTACATTATATAAACTTTCCCTTTTTCAAATTATTTTAAAATGTTTACACTGAAAGTTCTTTAGCGTGTTGCTAACTTGTTTCAAACTATTTAATTTAAATAGAACCTTCAAATTGATAATATATAATTAACTTTGTAAACACATTATACTTTATTAGGAAAGTTAAATGAGTACTATAACTTCCATCTGATTGTTTCTAAAAATTATGTTTATTTCATTAGCTTAAAAAGTTTAAAAAAGGAACTCTTTTAAGGCTTAATTTTATTTTATTTCTTAGAAAACTGAAAAGGAAAAATATCGCAAAACTGATGTATTTTGTCTCACTCAGTAAAAGACCTCCAGTTGTGAATTTAAGACATTCTAAATAAGATGTCAAGAGAAAAATTTCAGTTTACACTTTTAGAATTCTAAAAAAATACATAGTGAAATTCTTCCGAGATAAATGAGGTGGAAGTTAGTTTGGAAAGCACATGGGTTACGAACGCGAAACCAGATGAAATTTTGGCTCTACTATAAACATTTGTTGAAAAACTACAGCAGCAAGGAAAAATAGCTTATTTAAGCTGCCTTTTTATAACAAAATACGAAAAAATTCTAAATCAAAGTATGTTTACTAAGAATCTAATAATATAAAACAGTTTTCAAAGAAATGTGTTGAATGAAGTATTTCATGTCATTGAGGTATTTAAAAAAAATTCTGGTTCTGTTTGCGAAACAGAAACACAGAAATTATTGAACACAAAAAAATTAAAAAGTTAAGAAAACTTAAAAATAGCAAATGTGGAAATTAAAAACATCTTTTCATTGAAGTAGTTTGGAAACAAGTTTATTTATCTCTTGTAAAAATATTTTTCTTGCGAATTACTTTTAAAACAGAACTTTTGAAAATTTTATACATAATTTGAATTTTTAAAAGATTTCAGAAATCTTCTTAATTCTAACTTTTCAAAAGGAGTGTTAAGCAAACACTTTTTTTTGTAACTTAAAATATATTTAATGAACGTTATTATATTTTATGATAATAATTTTAAAGTAGTTTGTTCATTTATTTTAGATTGTGGAAAAAAATACAGAAGTCTAAACTTGTTCTAAAATACTAATCAAGTGAACTGTAAATAAATAGGAAAAATTAATTTCAACTGAATCAATACATTTTTATTTATTATTTTCTATAATTAATTTTAACATAATCTAATTAAATCTTCTAGTTGTATTCTGGCCAGAAGGTTTAAAACCAATGCATATATTTTTTTAATCAAATTAATAATTATCAATTATAAAAATGAATATTTTATTATGTTAATTTCGAATGAGTGAATTTTACAGACTAAAAAGTGTTATTGTTATAAGTGGGAAATATGAATTAATTACTTTTAATCACTTAACCTTCTGTTCTTTTTGCAAATTTTGTCCTTCAATTTAATACTATAAAAATAGTTCCTTCTCTTTCCATAGCAATTTTTTATATTTTTTCTTAAATTTAAAATTTTAGATTTGCATTTAATCAAATATGAAGAAAGAAACAAATTTTTTCATAAAATTTCTATATCTAGTTGTATTTATCATTAAAAGATATTTTTATTGCATTTGTAAAATAGTGTATTAGACTTTACTTCATATATTATATTTTCATAATAATCTGTTTTATAATTCTTCTTGCAAATACGTAATTTTTATTTTCTGGGAATTATGCACTTTGATAATCAAAATTTTTACCATTCATAATTTTTTGCGTGTGTGTTTGACTATAAAAAAATTAAATGACAGAAAATGTTCTAATAAAAGAAATTCAAAGAAATTAAATCTAAATAAATATTTGAAAAATAATAATATAAATAAATATGAAGTCGTAGTCGAAGTAGTATGAAGTCGTCAACACTAAACCCCATAACAGATACTGAATATGAAAATTGCAATTTCGATTTATTTCGTGTGTGTTAGACACAGTTTTCTATTAAGTATACAAATAACAATGATTAGATAATGCAATCCATTGGAAACTAATGTATGCTTTGTAATACAGACTTTCTAAATAATAATCTAACATAAATTTGTTACATTTGGCATTTTTAGTTGCACTTAATTCTACATACATTCTTTAGTTAGCATTAACAATGATTAATGGAACATAATCATTGATGCAATGGCCTTTTCGAAATTTTGCCTCTTTGAATAGTTACTCCATAAATGTACTTGCATAAAAGAAACATTATCACTTGTCCTATGAAAAACACAATCATTAATTCATGTATAAAAGAGATCCAATGATAGGTTTAATCAATAGGTCTAATATACTGATATTGATTTATCCATACTTTTTTTTCATATTGCTTCTCTTTGAATTCGACACATAAAGATATAGACACACAAATAGAAAAAAATTAACACTGCTCAGGAAATAAAAATGTTCTAAAAAATTATTTCGATAAGTTTTACGATGATGAATAAATAAAACGTTATAAGATTGTGAAATACTCTTCATCATTTCTATTGTAATGGGGGCAGGAAGTTTTCTTAGAAGAAATATTTTGCTTATAAGCAAAAATTATTTTATTTGGATATAGCTATGGAACAAAAAATATTTCTACAATATAAAATAAACAAATTAAGATAAGATAAATTTAAACACAGTGGGATTTTTATACAAATAATGAAGCCAAAAAATCTAATTAAAATAAAAATTTAAAGCACAGATAGATTTTTGTTTTAAAAGTTAGTCCAAATTAAACATTATATACTATAAATTTAAAACTACGAAGGCATAATATTATATATGCCTTCATTAACTCTATATAACATTATATATAATAATTTAACATTGGAACAGGAAAGCATAATATAAAAATAATATATAATATATAAAGCAAGGAAGCAATAAAAATAATGCATAAAATATATATTACTGAATAGCACATAACACATTTTAAATTCAATAACACATTTTAAAATTTAATAATACTATTTCTACATATGTGTTGAAAGTTTTTATAAGCTATATGGAAGTTAATAAAATAAAAATGAAGAAATAAAGTGCAGCCACATTAGAACAATGTGAGACTTTAAAATATTTTTGCTTTTTTTTATATTATCACTGAACTATTTAGCATCATCTAATAAATGACAAAGATCCAAAGATATATTTAATAGAAACCTTTTTATGTAACCATCACTATATAACAAGTAATATAAAAAAAAAAAAATGTTTTATGTCAATTCCTACCATTTTTTCTCTCTATTGCAGAAAGTCCTTTATAAATAATTTTCATTCATTTTTTTAAGTTTATCGGGCGCCATCTATTGGTAGATATATGCAACTTAAATCTAAAAAAACCTAAAATTAATTAAGTTTAATTAATTAATTAATATCTGAAAAAACTGTATTAACATCACGTGTCATCCACTACAAGTTCAAAAAAATATATTTGATCTTGAGTGGATGAATAAAAAGTATTTTATTAATGATTGAAAATTTGAACAAGATATATATAGGGAGAGTGTGAGCTGATAGAAGGAATTGAATAAGAATTTAAAAGGCTGAAAATTTGAAGAATGAGCTTATTAAAAAGAATATATATGTGTGTGTGTGTTGCCTCGTGTTCCATTTAGGTTTTGCAAGAGCTACTCTCAATTGGTAATGAACGCAGGACATTACATTCCAAGAATACATTTAAGGGTTAGTGGTCCATGTATGCGTGCCATACCAAGCCGTCTGACTGTCGTTGCGTGAGGGTTATACGAGTTATTTAAGTTGCCATCAAGTCTTTTTTTTTTTATCTGAAAATAAGGCTTAAAACGAATTCGAACCTTAGCCTACCTGCACACTATATATGCACGTTATCACAGGAGCATGGCGCTGTTCATATGAGCCTATTTCAGAAGATTTCGGTGTTAATTTATATATCTATGAAATAATTCAAATTGGACAAAAATTAACATGGTTATAAAAATTAAACATGACACTAAAAATAAAGAATACTTTTTTCTGAAATTAGTCATTACTTTATTCTTATAAAATTAAAAATAAATTTTAAAATTAATAAATATTTTTTTTACATAAATCCCCACAAAGATCTCTTATTGGAGTTTAACTTCAAGAGAAATATATGAATCCATCATTTTGTATTTAAGATTTTTTATATCATAAAATAATAAATAATAAAAATTATGCTTACTTTTTACAGAAATGAACTAGATTTTATGCTTCTACAAAAGAAACTGTATAAAACCCTAACCCAACAAGTTAGTTTCCAATGATTTCCAGATCAATACAAGAAAAAAAGCAAAATATATTCTAAGCCATTTCAATTGCTTCCGGTACCCTTTTTCAAATGCTTGCCTTGTTCCTCACACCTTATTTCCAATACACAATTTTCATTCAATGCAGTAATAAAATTTTCCTAAACAGGAAATTATCTCCTAAAAATTTCCTAGAAGACGTCCATTCACCCTTTCATACAAAGGTTTCTATTTAGAAGGAAATTCGATTATGAATCTCCTAATCCATATTTCTATATATAAATCGCTATGATTTTATCCTGAGGGGCCTTTTTACCTTTTAAAAAAATACTTGACACAAAAAGGCTCTATACAATCAATATAAAAGCTAATGATATTTCACTTCTCTTTTGTGGAGCTCTATATTCCCAGCAAATCAGCCCTGAGGAATGGACGCATATATATATCCCCACACACACATAACTCGCCTTTTTGTATGTAAACATCAACGCTGATCTGTAGAGTTGACAGAAAGCATAAAAGGATATTGCTTTTCAAAAAGGAGCATCATAATATTCGCTGCTATGCTCTGGGTGTCAGTTCAATGGAGCCCTTTTCTAAGCCTTTGATCTACCAACAAAGTGCGAAACATTAAATATTTATCTTTTATAATGTGTCTTCTTTCCAGAATGGCAGAGGAGAAAAATCTTTTTCTTTATTTGTTTTCTTCTAATTCTTTGGGGTATCTGCGATGTTGCTGTCGCCTTTTATTTTCTGTTTGATCAAAATTCCCAGTTTTGTTGTGCTGCATTATAGAATAAGCCTTCAATCATTGGAGATTATTCGTAATTTCTGCCGGGTTTATTTTTGTTTACCCGAGACATCAAATAGGATTGTTTACTGAAACTGTTTGGATTGGAATTTGAATCAATATCAATATTGGATTTCATAATTCCACGCATATTTTTATCCTAATTATACGAGACACTAGTTTTAGCTGTTGTTTAAACAAATTATTCTATAATCAATAATTTGTTAAGCATTAACATAAAAAATTTAACTGTTGTTATTTATGTACTTCATAGGATTATTTGAAAGAAATTATGTACAATAAATTATCTCTCAGAGAGGCTTAAAGATAATTGAGAGAATAATATTTAATAATTGAAAGTTTATTATAAAATGTTTTTCGAAATCTAGAATTAGTTAAATTTTAATAGTGCTAAATTTATCTTTCATAATTATTAAAAAATTCCTTAGACTTAATCCTAAAATTGAACTACTCTTTAATTTTAGAAATTCAATTAATGTATATTTCAGAAATACAGGTTTCTTTGAAAATATATTTGGAACAAATATATTGGAAATATAAGAATTGTACACATTTTATTATTTGCCTTTTTTATTCATATTTTAATCAAAAAGTATAAATGTTTTATCAAATATATTAATTTTCATTTATGTTTTGACCCCCTCTTGCTTCAAAGATGTATATATATTTAGGATACATATTATTTTAAATATTTATCTTATTTCTTTGTTAGTTACTTCATATGTATCATGCAATTATTTATCAAAGTATGTAATATAATTTACGAATTTCTTTTCTTCGCTATCTATTTTATAAATGAAAGTCTAGAAATTTTTCTGTTAAAAATTGTAAATTATCTGTATTGTAAATTACGTCCATTGTCAGTAAATTGTCTATATTAAATTTCTTTGTCTAAAATGAATTTAATGAAAATTGTCTTTGTATATCAATAATTATTTATTTTACTTTTAATTTTTGGGAAGATGACCTGGAACACCCCTTGCAATTGACATTCAAAATTTTGTGGCCTAATGGCCAAGTTACTATCGCTTTGAAACTCGGTGCCACAAGTCTTAGGTTCGAGTCAAGGATGTGCTAGGATTGTTTGTAGTAATTCCGAATACACTTTAAATCGCAGGTACCGGTATAATATAACTGTAGAACGTTGTGCATAGGGCTGATAACCCTACCCCACCCAAAAAAAAACATCTACTGTTTCGAAATCTGAAAGTAAGCAGACGGCCTTTACCCACAATGGGGCTGTTGCGACAATGAAGAAAAAGAACTGTTAATTGTAATACTAGATTGCTAAATTACAAAAGATACAAAGAAATTCCTCAAAATTAATCTTTAGTTCGGAGAAATGTTTACTTTAAACAACTCTAGTAATGTTGGTTTTGGAAATATAATTTTTTTTTTTTTTAAATACAACAGGATAAAAAAAAAAAAAAAAAATAGAATGATCCTGACTGTAAACATTGTTGTATTTTTATTTATACTGTACTAAACAAATATAAATTTTATAATATATAATATTTTTTTTTAATTTTATATTTTGACGCTTATTTTAAAGGTATGTTAATGTGTAATATATTTTATTTTATATAATTTTCTTATCTTTGTCAGTTGCATCTTATTTATTTTTTGGTAGAAAAATTATCAAAATGGTACATTAAAAGATGTTTATAAAGGTATGTAACATAAAATACATATGGCTTTGTCTATGCCTACTATCACACATATGTCTACTTTAAATTAACGTTCATTTTAAGAAAACAATTCTGGAAATTTTTTGGTTTAAAAATAATTGTATTTAAATATATATTAGATTTTCGAACCGATGTTGACTATTAAATTTATTTTTGTTTCCGCCTCTGTCACAGACCTGTCAAAAACCATGCATCAGAAATAGAATGCTGAAATTGTATGTATATAGTGAACAAACATAGCAGTATCAAAGATTCCTGCAATCATTGCGGAGAATGATAGCGACAAAAGAGAAATGCAGAATTTGGCGAATTCTTTGAATAAATATTTCAGGCATAAATTGAGATATTCTCAACTTTGTTCGAAATGTCTGAAATATATTTTCAAAAAAAAAAAAAGTGAGAAATATTTAGATAGTTAGGCTTTATTTACTTTAAACTATTACCTATTTTGTTAGCGCAAATTAATAATATTGAATTGTTTAAATTCATGAAAATTTCTTTTAAAGTTTTATAGAAAAACAAGTAATACAAAAAAAAAAAATAATTAATTCAATTCCTTCTTTTTTTTTCACTATATTGCAGGAAGCATTTATCAATAATTTTCATTCATTTTTTAAAGTTTATCTGGCGCCATCTATTGGTAGATATAAGCAACATAAATCTAAAAAAACTAAAATTAATTAATTAAATTTAATTACTGAATTAATATTTGAAAAAACTGTATTAACATCCAGTGTCATCCACTACAAGTTAAAAAAATGTATTTGAACTTGAGTGGATGAATAAAAAGTATTTTATGAACGATTGAAAATTTGAACGCGATATATATAGGGAGCTAATAGAAGAAATTTAATAATGCTTTTTATCAAGAAAACAGACTAAAAATCCTTAGTTTTTATTATTATTATTATTATTATTATTAATTCTCAAAGTAATTAAAAGCTTTGACAGTATTAAATTATCTAATATATGCACGTTACGTTACCCTTCTGAAATATATACATATATACACTGAAGTGACAAAAGTCATGGGATAGCAATATGCAAATTTTCAGACGGCAGTAGCATCGTGTAGAACAGGTATAACTACGCAGTGCTTTCGCAGAGCTTTCATTTCTGTTCAAGTTATTCATGTGAAGAGCTTTTGACGTGATGATGACCGCACGACGGGAATTAACAGACTTTGAACGCGGAATGTTAGTTGGAGCTAGACGCATGAGTCATGCCATTTCGGAAATCGTTAGGGAATTCAACATTCCCAGATCCACTGTGTCAAGAGTGTGCCGAGAGTATGAAATTTCAGGCATAACATCCCACCATGGACAGCGCAGTGGTCTACCGCCTCCACTTAACGACCGAGACCGGCGACTTCTGCAAAGAGTCGTAAATTCTAACAGACAAGCAACACTGCGTCAAATAACCGCAGAAATCAATGTGGGACGTACAAGGGAATTGTCTGTTAGAACTGTGCGGAGAAATTTGGCTTTCTTGGGCTATTCCAGCAGAAGACCGACTCGAGTGCCTTTACTGACAGAACGACATCGCTTGCAGCGACTCTCGTGGGCACGTGAGCATATCGGTTGGTCCCTAGATGAATGGAAAACCGTGGTCTGGTCCGATGAGTCCCGATTTCAGTTGGTAAGAGCTGATGGTAGGGTTCGAGTGGGGCGCAGACCCCACGAAGCCATGGACCCAAACTGTCAGCAAGACACTGTTCAAGCTGGTGGTGGCTCCGTAATGGTGTGGGCTGTTTTTTCATGGCATGGACTTGGTCCTCTGGTGTGACTGGACCGAACATTGACTGGAAATGCTTATGTTCAGCTACTTGGAGATCACTTGCAGCCATTCATGGACTTCATGTACCCAAACAACGATGGGATTTTTATGGATGACAATGCGCCATGTCACCGGGCCACAACTGTTCGCGATTGGTTTGAAGAACATTCTGGACAATTCCAACGAATGATCTGGCCACCTAGATCGCCCGACATGAATCCCATCGAGCATTTATGGGACATCATCGAGAGGTCTGTTCGTGCCAAAAATCCTGCACCATCAACGCTTTCACAATTATGGACGTCTATCGAGACAGCATGGCTCAATATTCCTGCAGAAGACTTCCATCGACTTGTTGAGTCCATGCCACGTCGAGTTGCTACACTTCGCCGGGCGAAAGGAGGGCCGACACGATATTAAGAGGTATCCCATGACTTTTGTCACTTCAGTGTATATATATATATAATAATTTTTTTATACTTTTAATAATATATTATGAATCATTTTTTTCTTTAATATTAAATTCAATGCTTAACATTTATGTTTTAAATTTTAAAATTTATAATTTATGTAGATTAAAAATTTTTAAAACTTTTACTCACGGAATACTATTAATCAATAATTACATTCCATAAATATGTCAAATTATTTTCATGTGTAAAATTCTTGATTCTAAATCATACAGCTTTGATCTTTGATATTTATTTCATAATTTAATGAATTTTTAATTAAAAGGTTTTAATGCGTTTTATATATTATTTTAACAACGTGAATAAAAATTAATTCAATTTACCCACATAATTGGGTTATTAATGAATGCTTTTTGAAGTGAATATTTTTAATGTTACTAATAATCATTGATTTTTTCAAAAACAAATCATGTTAAATAATTTTATTTTTATTTCAGTCCGCGTTAGACACTGCATATTTATTTACTTTCCCGGTGAACCCAATCATACACTAAATACTTTCTACTTCCTTCGGTTTTCAAGAATGATTTGCTCCCTTTAAAACGACATTCTAATTTAAAAGTTAGATATTTAATTCGTTAAGTTAACAAACTGTTAATATATTCCAGTTGTTACGCATTGCAAAAACAAATGCTCATTAATTATACCAAATATTCTCCAAATCTTGGTCTGAAGTTAGCCGCGGTTCCATTTTAAACAGTGTTACCAACAGAGAATTCTGCCTTCAAATAAATTACCTATCTTGGAATATTGACAAAACTCCAGCATGTGATCTGTCGACTTAACTGCATCAATAAGGTGTCGAAGACGTCTCTTGAGAACCAAGTCGAACAAATAACTTAACTAATTATGCAAATGATGTTCAGGTATCAAATTTAATCAGCTTCAAGAAGCTTGTCTTTCTAGTTTTCATATATGGTCGGTATCGCTATATTTCATTGAATTTGAATACATCCAGCGAGTTGTGGCGGCATTGCAAGACTATCAAGATGCGAAGAAAGAAAATAAACTTGTGTTCATCTGAATAATATGGGTCCTCCAGTTCATACTTTGCATCTATAAATTGAATGCTGTGGAATATTTCAAATACATCTTGAAATATTTATCTAATTTAAATGTCCCAAACTAAAGATTTTATTGACATTTTGCATCTTATGAAATAATTGCTAATTAATAATCTTATATTAATAATCTTATGATATCTTTTATTATTAATACTTTAAAAATACAACAGAACAGCAAATACATCACATAAATTTGAATCTAATTGGTAATATGCTGAGGTATATAATTATAATTATATTGTTTCAAATACCCAATGGATAATCTTTTAACTTTAAAAATAGTACACTGCGGTTCTCAATTAAAGTAGGTTGGTTCAAAACTCGATAAGGAAAGCCAGAATAAAAGTTTATTTGTCCATGATGGAAATAAGCATAATAATTTCAGAGATGGTATGTCCCTTCTTTTGACTTAATGAGAGAAAAAAGAGATGTAAACTTCACAGATGTGTCCCTTAAGAATTTTTTTCCAAACTCAGGTGACAAAATATGTATGCAGTGCAATAGATTATAAAAGTAAAATATATTAATTAAGTGAACCAAAAGTAAAGGGAGTCTGTTAGTCTGTTATGTCGGTTATTTCTGTCTGTTAGTCTGTTATTAAAGCAGTCTGTTATTTCTTATATCGAATGACATTAAGTTAAAATGCACAGTATTTGAAACCAATAAGTTTATTTTCAAACAATATATTCATGGTTTATCCTCTAATTCAGAGAATTTTGACCTAATTTCTTTCATCTCTAGAAAGTCAGATGTGGAGCAGTTTCAGAAGTAACAAGAAATATAATATTGTATACTACTTTATTGCCCTTCTGTTTAGCTCATATAATTTAAAACAATCACCACCGTGGTGAAATACTAAGGTTCGCACACATTCTTCTTTAAGGTTAAGAAAACGAATTGTGGTCTATAAATTTATCATGCCTGTCTCTAGCATAGACGATGGAATTTTATTTGTATGCGCTGCTATATTTTCAGTTGTGTCATTTTTACATTGATATATATCATAATAATCCAGGCCTTCTTTATCTAAATAAAAAATACTATACATACCACATTCTTTAAATAAATTCTACTGATTTTCTAGATAAATGAAGAAAAAGACAAATTATTTAAATTTAGAATTTTCATGAAATTTTCTAATAATTTTTGAAATTTTCTCATAATAATTCATAAATTTTCAGAATTTAGAAGTTTGAAATTTTGGATCGAAGTAGAACATAAGCTCAGCTATGGCGAAATCAATTTATTGATTAAGTGAAACAATTTATCTCTCTCGATAGTTAAAATGTCCAGACTTTCATAAAAATAAATTGAGCAGACATCATTTTTCTAAGTCTTTAGAATCCGTAGCGGAATTTTGAAAAATGTACGAGATTAAAAATACCTGTGTTCAAATAATATTATTTGATGATAAACAAATGATAAATTATTATTTAATGATACATTTTACACATCCGATTAAACAGGTAAGAAAGAGAAAATAATGTAAATAATGGATTTTTAAAGAGAAAATAATGGAATTACTTTTTGAAGCATACAGTCCAAACAATCATTGTGATCTGATATAAGCTAACATGCATCAATTTGTACGTATATCACAAGAAAAATTTAAGTTAAAAAATAAAATGATATTAATGATGTGTACAGATTCAAAGTTTTCATTGCCTCATCCGATATTGGATTTGTTGAAACTACCACAATTCGGAATGGACATCTCCAGAGACCAATGTGAAATGAGCATGTTAGCATGATCTTCTCCTCTTCAGCCTGATGGAAGCACTTTCCAACCTCTGATTTATCATACCTATACGGTTATATATAAGGAAGATTCGATTTGACTTCATTCCTCGATTTACAAACAGAGTTCTATACTGTAAGTCCAACAGCACTCAAATCCTATAAATACAATTTAAACACACCGGCTTATTATTAATATAATTTTAAATAAATATACCAATAATATTTATGCGTACAAAACAGCATATTTTTTTTTAAAGGCATACCAAGGAGTCATATTTTAACTTTTTTTTCAGCTAAGTAGGAAATATTCTGTTAATAAAATCATTTTGAATTAAATTTGAATATCAGTTTTAATCCTCATATAATGATAAATCAAAAAGGTGAATACGGACAACAGAATAAATTTTCTAAAAAATAAAATGATTGAGTAAAAAAAATTTTATTTTATTTGCATTTTATTTCATTTTAATTATTATGTATGTCAATTAGAAAAAAATTTTTTTTTTTTTTACAACTCACGAATAATAATTTTTATTCCTTCTTAATTTGTTATACATTCCTAATTTTTAATATGATGTTGAAATAGTTATGAAAATCTACATTATGTACTTTCGTGCTACAATATGTAATGCTGCAAAATATTATAGCACGAATCTTCGAAATTGCAACTTATATATTATTAAAATATTAAAATATTATTTATATTAAAATATTAATCTTTGTCAATAGATTAACATTACATATGTTAATCTATTGACAAAGATTAATATTTTGTGTAAATAATTTGTTACTTAGGTTATAAATAATTATTTTCTTAAAAAAGAAATAAATTTTATTTATGTATTCAGATGAAGAAATTAGTTTATTTTTCTAATTAAAAAAATAACTGAGTATTATAATAGCACGCATTGTTACCTATTTTTTATGGTCAAATTACTGACTAGCTAAACGTATCTTCAGTGCTAAAAATAATTGACTTTTATGCTTTTAAAAAACTAAATAAATGAAACAAAATTTTAAGAAATATAATTTAATAATTAATTTTGTAATTATGTACATATATGTTGACATAGTAGTCAACCTGGCCCCTAGCGTCCACTAGTGGACTTACACTCTGTCATGAGTTTTCTCGATACTGCAGCTCTGTCCTATTTTTAAATTCAATTGACTTCTTAAAGCCGTTTATATGAAAAACATTTTAAGTATTTTTAAAAGGTTTTCATAAAAGTATTTAAAAACATTTTCATCAGGATTTCATCAAATTCTTTAGTATTCATATTTTATAGCAAGCTGTAATTTAAAATATATTGTGGAATCAAGCTTTAGAGCTGTTAATCATAGTAAGACTAAAGAAAGGAACTTCCTTAATATTTCCAAAAGATGATACCTTGGTTTGTGCCTTAAGCCAGATATTCACTATTTAATTTCGCAGCATCAACTTTAGCGATATTAATTAATTAAATGTAATTTCATCAGACTTCATGTTTCTATGCATGAAAATTATAAATTAAAAGATAGATGTAACTGCAGTAAGCTGTTTTATAAAGATTTATTCTGCCAAACTTGGCGAAAGTCTGACATAAAGTATTTGGTAAGTAACTATCATTACATGCTTTAGTTTTCTGTAATCCGGCTTCATAAATTTTATGAAGTAAAGTTACTTTCCTACTTTATAAATCACCATTATTGTGGAACCGGTGGGTGGTTAGAAAATTTTACAACTGACATTGACTCGAAAGTGGTAGGTAGGTATAAAAAAGTTAACCGCACCGGCCTATGGCAATCAAGGACATAATAAACTTTAAAACAATCATATCATATGGACTTCATGACATTTTCAATAACAGACAAATAACTCCGAAATCCACTGATACTCATTAATATTTCCATAACTCTCAAGAAACAATTAATAGAGTACAGGAAGTGGTAACACTAAAATTAATACTGTATCTTCAAAATGTTCTGATTAAAGGTTTAAATACACTAAAAATCTTTTTTCTCGAAAACTTATTATTATATTTTCTAATTAAAAAAAAACATGTAAGAATTTCACTAGCTTAGTTAAAAATGTGGAAGCACAAAAAATAAAATTTCAACTTCAATTCCTAACTTACGACCTTACCAAATAAAATATTCATAAATTTACCACCCTTCAGTGCTCCACTTAAATCTATTTTACTTTCGACTTTCAGCACTGTGATTTTTGATAAAATATATAAAATTCCTTTTAAGACCATTCTCGGTAATAACCAGAAACTCTTTGTCACAGGCAATACCGACGTAGAAAAAACATTAAATATAGCACTCCAGTTGGTAAAAAAGTTTTAAACTATATTTTAAATTGTAAAGATTCATCCTTTTTATAAAAAAAAATATTGCACGCTGCTGCAAGGAAGAAAATTTTCTTTATTCCTTGACGCAGACTCTGGTCATATTGTCACCGGCAACTTTAGAATTGTTGATGGCTTGAATCGTAAAGCTATTCTTCCTAAACTAATAAAATTCAGACTGACTTTCGAAACAAGCATAAAAACTGTTTCAAAAAAGTATTATGCTTCATAAATAGATACATGCTGCTCAAAAACATCAGCTTTCTTCTCCATTTCCAATAATTTATTCACTGAGTAGAAATGAAAAAATTATAAACAAATAAAAAAAATAGCAATTTCATCGAATTTTACTCCTCCTGTATCTTCTATATCTTCTATAATTACACTTCATAACTAAAGACAATAAAACTCTTCAAGATATATTTATTATTATATAAATTGATAAATCCTTTAATAACTGCCTTTATAAGCTACATTACTTCTTATTAGATAAAGAATTCAATAATTGTTTTGCATACAAATCTATAAAAACAACACTTCACTCACGTGATTAGTAAAACATCATTGCTTTTAACAAATTCCTTAAAATCAGTAACCACTCCATCAAATTTCCTTATGTAACGTATCCAAAATTTCACAAAACTTCAATAGCTTATCACTTTATTACCTTTATTACATATACAGATAAGTCTGGTGAAATTGTTTTACTATTCTTAAAATTATTTACAACGCCATTGTGACAGACTCATATACACGGATTGTTAAAAAAATTAACATGTTTTTTTTTTTGTTTTTTTTACTTTTTTCTTTATATAATATCTCTTCTATAGATACCATTAATTTTAGGACATATTTACCAGAATTACTTTTAAAAGAATTCAAGACATTATAAAATCCTTTTACAATAATTATCATATCTTCAATCATTACATTTAAAATAATGAGAATTTTTACATCCAACAAATCTTTACTTATACTAATTCGAAAAAAATTGTCTAATTCACAGACATGTTTTTAGATATGTAGATTATTTTATTTTTTCAAGCCTCCAAATTTTCATAAGACCTGTCATGTTATTTATCTAATAAATATTATTTAAAAAACGACTATATAAATAACCATCAAGCTGATTTTCTTGATATTAGTATTAACAGTTATAACTCTCCCCAAATCAATATTTTTTTTTACAAAAGGAAAGCATTTTACTTCATTAGACTATACACTGAAGTGAAAAAAGTCATGGGATACCTCTTAATATCGTGTCGGCCCTCCTTTCGCCCGGCAAAGTGCAGCAACTCGACGTGGCATGGACTCAACAAGTCGTTGGAAGTCTTCTGCAGGAATATTGAGCCATGCTGTCTCGATAGACGTCCATAATTGTGAAAGCGTTCATGGTGCAGGATTTTGGGCACGAACAGACCTCACGATGATGTCCCATAAATGCTCGATGGGATTCATGTCGGGCGATCTAGGTGGCCAGATCATTCGTTGGAATTGTCCAGAATGTTCTTCAAACCAATCGCGAACAGTTGTGGCCCGGTGACATGGCGCATTGTCATCCATAAAAATCCCATCGTTGTTTGGATACATGAAGTCCATGAATGGCTGCAAGTGATCTCCAAGTAGCTGAACATAAGCATTTCCAGTCAATGTTCGGTCCTGTCGCACCAGAGGACCAAGTCCATGCCATGAAAAAACAGGCCACACCATTACGGAGCCACCACCAGCTTGAACAATGCCTTGCTGACAGTTTGGGTCCATGGCTTCGTGGGGTCTGCGCCACACTCGAACCCTACCATCAGCTCTTACCAACTGAAATCATGACTCATCGGACCAGGCCATGGTTTTCCATTCATCTAGGGACCAACCGATATGCTCACGTGCCCACGAGAGTCGCTGCAAGCGATGCCGTTCTGTCAGTAAAGGCACTCGAGTCGGTCTTCTGCTGGAATAGCCCAAGAAAGCCAAATTTCTCCGCACAGTTCTAACAGACAAGTCCCTTGTACGTCCCACATTGATTTCTGTGGTTATTTGACGCAGTGTGGCTTGTCTGTTAGAATTTACGACTCGTTGCAGACGTCGCCGGTCTCGGTCGTTAAGTGCAGGCGGTCGACCACTGCGCTGTCCATGGTGGGATGTTATGCCTGAAATTTCATACTCTCGGCACACTCTTGACACAGTGGATCTGGGAATGTTGAATTCCCTAACGATTTCCGAAATGGCATGACCCATGCGTCTAGCTCCAACTAACATTCCGCGTTCAAAGTCTGTTAATTCCCGTCGTGCTGTCATCATCACGTCAAAAGCTCTTCACATGAATAACTTGAACAGAAATGAAAGCTCTGCGAAAGCACTGCGCATTTATACCTGTTCTACGCGATGCTACTGCCATCTGAAAATTTGCATATTGCTATCCCATGACTTTTGTCACTTCAGTGTATATTTATACACTATATATTATATATGCTATAAACTTGTACCGCACCTACATAGACGTATAACCCTGATTTTGAGAATTCTGAAATTTGTTAAAATTATATATTCATAAAATGGTTCAATTATAAAATAAATGATATTATTGATTTGTTTTTGGGAGGCGCTTATATGTTTTTTAATTAAGAAATTGAGGGTAACTAGAGAAATTAATCATCCTTAATCCTGGTCACCAATTTTTTACTATTAAATTTACGATCTGCAGTAATTTGATTGATTTGGTAAATCATTTAAAAATTTAATATCTTTTCTCTATTTAACCAAATGAGCATTTACGATTTTCAGCCGATTTAAATTTTGTTCTAACCTTTAAACAATTGCAAAAATTAACACATTTAAGTACAGATTTTTAGTAATTTACAAATAGATTGCTAATTAGATATTTTTGCATAATTAACTAACAAAATTGTAGAAAAATATTTTAATAAATTTCAAATAAAAATAAAAGAAATCAATTTAAATATAAGTCGTGACTATAACTCGCCCAGTAAGTCTGTATTTTATTTATTATAATAAGATCTTTAGTTCTAGTTAAAGAAATTATTACTATTGAATGACAAATAAATGATAACTCGTTTGAAAACTCTCTACAAAACTTTTAGATAGTATATTATGATAGAATACGTAATAAATTAAAACAAAGATACTAATATGTTTTTTTTAAATAACCTTGACTGATCGAACTGACAATCTCGGATTGAGAACTAAATCTCAAAATTTTTAGACTTTTTTAAACTTACTGTAAGCATTTGTATATTCAAAGTTGCAATTTTCTTATGTCTTTTATTATGAAATTAATATATATAAAAATATAGTGGAATTTCCAAGTGTAAGACTCAATAAATAACTAATGAATTCACGAATATTTATAGAGTATTCATTAATTCATAAATTATCTAATATTTGTCTTTTATTATGAAAAAAAATTATATTATTTGGAATTAAATTTTTAAAAAATTACTTTACATTTTCCTTTTTTTGAATAAATCTTTGAAATGTCGTAGTAGATTATAATTTAACATGCAAATCAATTAACATTATTAAATTGAAAAGTGCAAACTAATTACTAAATTTAAAATATTCGGAGGATTGTTACAAATTTCTAAATTTGTATTAAATGTGTAATATAATATATGTCATATCTTTTCTTTTTATCTTAAAAGATAATTTCATCCCAATTATTTTTTTGCTTCTTTTTTTCAATGTCTAGATGAATTTTAAAAAAATTACGTTTCAATAACGTTAAATCAATTTTCGTAACAATTGTTTTCCACTATTCTGATTAATTAAAATCATAATTACTTTTTCCTGTTTTTCTGTATCTAAAGAAATGAAACAAAATAATTGTTACAATTCATTCTTTCAAACTTTTATAAATATCTTCTTTAAATAAAACTTGCTATAAAAAGATTGCAACATTGTATTAAAAATAATTATTATAATAAAAGGATTGTGCAATGTAATATTTTTAAGTACTTTAATTTTAAAGCACATTGATTTTTTTTTTCACAAAATAATGTTTTTTAAAAAGTTTTTATAGTATGAAATACTTGTTCTTTTAGTTAGTCATAGCATTTTATCGAAAATTTTGTTATAACTATTGTTTTCTAATTATATGCTTATTAAGATTTTTTTTTTCCTAATAATAGTTGTTGTCTTGTCTTCCTCCCTCAAAATGAAAATTCTAGGCGGCATAATTTTATTTAAAACTGAAGAGATTTGTGCTTATTATCTTGAATAACAAATTATGCTATCTCAAGGACAGGAATTCTTGATACTGTAGGTATTAATGTAGTCAATATTTATAATAAGGTACAACTGATCTTTCAGACACATTAACAGTAATATCTTTTATTATACACATTTGGATTGGGGCTCTACAGTCATTTTGTACACACTTTGGGCTAATTAGATGGGGACCTACAGTTTAACGTGCATTCCGAACCACTATCAAACATCCATGCCACAGCCAGGATCTAACCTGAAGCCTGAGGTACCAAAGGCCAGAACGCTAGCCAATTGGCCATCAGGCTGCTATGCACGTTTGAAAAAGGTTACATCTGTCTTTGAATCTATATATATATATAACAAAAAACAAAATATATAATAAAAAATATTAAAGGAATATATATTATATATATATATATATATATAGTATTCACTTTTAGTATTATAATATTCACTTTTTATTTTATTTTACTTTATTATTATCATGTGTGAACATGATGTTGTCCTCGTTAAAAGTCCGTAACGTTATCCGAATATGAGGGTCAAGCAAATAAAACTAAATTTCGACGAAAAATGATACTTTGGGCCCCTTAACTCTTGAAATGATTCATGAATAACGTTAATCTTCAGTAATTTTCTGGAGAATTTGGCTTTTGTTTGAAGTGTTGTTGTAGTATAGTTTTGAATCACTTTTCATATTTTGGGTTGGGATTTTAAACATTTGTATTCCTTTGGCAATAAGTACTTGTAGGGCGTTGATCAATTCCTTTTCCTTGGAGTTTCATATTTATCACTTTAGGCATCTTCCGGTTCTTATTGAGCTGTATAGTGCTTCTTATTGTATTTGGAATACTTCATTCTTCATTTATGCCTAGAATTTTCCAATTTTGATATATTATTTTGGCTATTGAATGTTATAGTATTCCTTGTAGAATTTCGAATACTTCATCCTTCATTTATGCTTTGAATTTTCAAACTTTTACATATTCTTTTTATTTTTATTATTTTATTGTTCAAGTGGTTTTAAGTTTAACATTTTTTTAGTAGTAATTGGAATAACTTTCTATTTATCAGGTTCCTGGCACTTTATTGCATAATATTTTTGAAGGAATGCTTTAAAAATTTTATCCAACACTTATTGTGTCAGTTACACAAGGGGCGAAGATACAAATAGCTGTCGAATCTTCTGGAGATATGACTCCTCAGAAAGCAAAAGATTCGATAGCGATTGTGGAAACGTGGATTTTCTCAAAAAAAAAAAAAAAAGTCTTGGGCTTTTCAAAATGTCGAAAAATTATCCTTAAGAGCAGTAAGTTCTAGAAAGTAATTCTAGAAAGTAGTCTCTGATGTAAGAATAAAAAATAGAGGCCCCAAATGAACTGTAGCGGGGCATCGATTTTGGAACCGAAATTTCATTGTTAACTTTCTTTAGCGTTTTTTTAACGATATTCTCCTAATTTTTTGGCACATAAGTCATCTTAGTAAGAAATTTTAATCAGCAATATCGGCGCCCAAGTACTACTATATATCTGTTTCTAATATTTATTTATATTTCATTTTTTTAAATTTTTTATGCACTTAAATTTATTGACTTCTTTGTTTAAAATGCGTTAAAATAAAAGTACAAACAAAATATATGGAAAATGTATGGAAAGTATGAAAATTACAGCAAAGGTACAGTATTAGGAAATATATAGAAAGTACAGTAACAAAAATATGGTAAATGAATTTAATTTTTTTTAAACTAAGATCATTTTCCATATTTTTGTTAATTCTTATTGACAAAATTCTCTATTCGAAACATCTATTCCAAATTTTTGGAAAGAATATTGACAGAGATGTCATTTTAACTACCTTAAAAATGAATAGCATACATTTTATAGTAAATGATCTTTTTTTCTTTTGAAAAATTTCACTTTTAAATGCATTAAAATAAATATATTTCATTTCTAAAGTTTAATAAAACTATAAAAAAAATTTTTAATATTTAATTCATTTTCAGTTTTTGGATATAAGTCAACTTCACATATTTATTGAATTTATCTCAATGAATATGATTATATATATATATATATTTAATTTTCAACAAAAGAAAACAACCCTTTTTTATTTTGTAATATCTGTAAAGAATCCTTTAATTGGTTAGCAATATCTGTAAATATTGACATTTTAAACTAAATATAACACTACAAACACTTCAGTTTTGAAAAAAAAAATTATATTTCCATGATTAAAAATTTTTAATATTTACAACCAAGAATGTATTTTATCATTTGGCTTTGTTTTGACTGAGATTTTATTACAACTAGACATCTATACAATTAATTAATGAAAGGAAATTAAATGTTCACATATTTTTCTTTCAGTTGAAACGAAATTAATTAACTTATTTTTATTTACACACCATTCCTTATCCCTGTCAAATTAAGTCTTATAAATTCGATAGATATTAAATTGAAAATCGATATTCTTCTTGGTGCTTTTCTCAACGTTACACAGAAAATTAAATTAATTGTAAGAAGAATGCAATAAATCTCAAAATTTAGAAAACATTGACTTTCCGGTGAAGTATGTTTCATTATATTGTTATTTTTTAAATTATTTTTCTTTTAATTTTTACACAAAACCACAATTTTCATCGATATTCAATGATGGTCGCTTCTTGTTCGTGAAATAATTTAAATTCAGTCTGAGTCGTTATGAAAGTTTATTCATTAGTTTTGTTTTCCCCCTGACACTCTCTTCACTTCAGTTTGAGACGCAGATGTAGCAGAAGAAATTTATTAATGCATTTAACGCAATGAAACGTGTGATTTCTCTTGTAAACACAGATTTATTTATCTTGTCAGAGGAAGTATTGGTTTGACAGAGAGAAGTTCTGTACTGAAATTTCAGCTAAAAGAGCTATCTTTTAAGTTTATATTTACGTAAATTCTTTAGGGAATCAATTTATGTGAATCTTTTTTATAAGTGGAAACATTTCGTTATTTTATGAATATTTTGTTTGTAGGTGCTCTTAACATGAAAATTTAGCATTTAATTAGCCATATGATGTTATTAATTATGTTTTTTTTTCTTTTTTATAAAGGATTTTCGTATTTTTTAATTTCAAATAAAAATCCAATATACGAGGATAAATTATCCTTTTTAATCATTATGCAATAAAATTTTTATTAAATATGCCGATTATGATTTAATTCTATTTCTATCTAAGACGCAAATTTTACCACAATAACTATTTAAATGCATTACATAGACATTATTAAATGCCTTTTACTTTATTAGAAGTCTTATACAAACATTATTAAATACTTTTTACATAATTAAATGTCTTATATAAACCTTATTAAATACCTTTTACGTTATTAAATGCCTTTTACATTAAATGCCTTATATAAATATTATTAAATGTCTTTTACTTTATTAAATGCCTTATACAAAGATTATTAAATACAATTTGCGTTATTAAATGAATTATACAAACATTATTAAATACCTTTTACATTAAATACCTTATACAAATTTGTGCCTTAGGTAACTTTATGCCTCATTACATTATTAAATGATGAACAGAAACTTTTAGAATGAATATTTAATTAATTAATTAAATAAAAAATTATCATTTAATATAAATAAAGTTATGTAAAAAATCAAATAATAACAATAATTTTACTTTTTAATATATTACGAAAGAAAAAAATAAATTAATTTATGATAAAAAGTTTTAAAAAATAAATGAATTGTAAATGATTATTTTTATTAATATTTACAAATAATTAATTATTTATAAATAAGGAATACTTTAGTCTACTTTTTGCAGTTCATTTGATAATAAAATTAATTGGAAATAAAACTAAAAATTAATTTAATTACTTTTTCAATAAATTAAATTAAATTCCAATCATTTTAATAAAATAGTTGTTAATATTAGATATAAATTAAATATCATTAATTATTCATTTTTTACTCATTTATTTTACACTCATATCCATAAATTAAGGATAATTCAGAATCACACAGAAATTGAACTCTAAAATAAAAATTTCACCTGTAGAATTATCACACATCTTGAAGAAGAATATGCAAATTACAGGAAACCACCAGATTGCGCGGATAGCACGTCACAATGACGAGAGTGTAAGAGAGCGGTATACAAGGAATGGTGGCAAAGAAGTAAAATTGTTCACAAGCGCTTTAAAAGCCTTTCAGTGCAATAACCGCATAGTTATGGCACAAAGGAAGCATTTGGATGATTTTGTAAGTGGTAGAATTATCGGACGACTGGAATGTGGACGTACCCAGCTGGGAGTATCCAAGGAACTTGGAATAGCCCAGAGTGTCATCTCCAGGCTTTGGCAACGATTCCAAGATGATGGTAATGTGAGTAGATGTTACAGCACAGGTCGCCCCGAGTTACAACGCCGAATGAGGACCGGTATTTAGCAGTTACTGCCAAAAGAAACAGACGGAGCACAGCATCAGACCTGTCTCGTTAGCTCTCTTCAGCTACCGGTACGACAGTTACAAGGCAGACCCTGTACAGGCGCTTAGGGCACATTGGTCTATATGCTCGTAGGCCTGTCAGATATGTTCCACTTACCGAAACTCACTGTCGCCTGCGATTAACCTGGAGTAGAGAGCATGCATTGTGGACACCGCAACAGTGGTCTTGTGTGATGTTTTCCGACGAGTCCAGGTTTAGTTTGCAGTGTGATTCTCGCCGGAGTTTCATATGGAGAGTGCCAAGTACCCGTCACAACCAAGAGAACACCACTGAACGACACCGTTACGGTGGTTCAGGATGGCTCGTTTGGGGAGGAATTATTCTTGGTTCCAGAACTGACCTGCATGTTCAGAGTGTAACGATGGCAGGACACATCTATCGGGATGTCATTTTGGAACAACATGTACGTTTGTTTCGGGGCGCCATGGGTGCTGAATTTCTGTTTATGGATGACAACGCCCGTTCTCACCGTGCAAACATTGTAGACGAATGCCTTCAATTGGAGGATATCACCCGTATGGATTGGCCAGCATACTCACCGGACTTGAATCCAATAGAGCATGTGTGGGATATGCTTGGCCGACGAATTGCTGCCCGTCAACCCCCTCCCACCTGTCAACTGGAACTTCAGAGGGCATTGCTTGATAAGTGGTGTAATATTCCTCAAGATCCGATTGATAATTTGATACTCAGCATGCCTAGGCGTTGTAAGGCCTGTATTGCATCGTCCGGGAGACGTACTCCATATTAACCCTCATACTAACCATGCTATACTGTTGTTTGTAAATAGGTTCTTTTTTAAAATTTGCTCCAGGGAGTAAAAATCTCTATTTTTATTAATTATGTCAAACATATAGCATCTTTTTTGCTCTTTACCTTTTGTTTAATAAATAGACTTTACAAATAAGTCAAATTTGTTTTGCTTCTGTCTCTTTCTTTGCCTGAACTTCATTATCCTTAATTTATGGACATGAGTGTAGTTTCGACGTCAACGTGAAGAACCATAACAAACCAATCACAACCAATAACCAATCACAAAAGGCAGGTGGAAGCACATTGCAGTGTAGTGTATATAAAAAATTCCATTTAATACCATTTAAATACCACTTAATACCACATTCCGCACTTCACTTAAAGCCAGAATATACAAGAGTGCATATTCTGGCTTTTGACAGGTTGTCACATTAATGTGACTGGACTATATATATATATGTATATATAATTCGTTTGATCTTGACAAAGGGAAATTGAATATTGAATTATTATTGTAGCCATGCCTCATCCTACTCACTGGCACTACGCATTACGCACTACGCACTGGCCCTCTGTGGCGTTCATGAGAAATTGTCAATTGGCTTACAGACACCCACACGGAGCAGAAGTAAATTTCGAGTTTTCGGCTTAGAAGTGGAATTCTTCCACAAATCTATAATTATCTGTCTTTAAATGTGCTAAATATGGTATGTTTAATTGTATGTGTGTGGTGTTTGTGCGTGTGTAAATAAAACTGTGAGCTCTCCAACCTGTGCTTCAATTATTTTAACCAAACCCCACCCTATTACAATCTAGTTGTCCAACCTGCGCACTACAATAATTATATTATAAATCTAATAATTATTATGTCAGTTGAATATAATATTTGGTAATTTTCAAGTGAGGACAAAAAGGGTTTGGTAGTTCTTTTCTACGTTGTATATTAATAACACTAAAGTTTCGTAAAATTGCACAAGTATAATGATTTTATGAAATGAAATTTTTCTATGAAAACGTTTTCTATGAAATTTAATTTCAAGAAAACGACTTGAAATAATTTGATTAAATACTAAAGATTTTTCAGCATTAAATGAATTAAATAAAACAGTTATAATTTATTTCACTGTTGAAAACTGTTTCAGAAATTTATATTAACAAACTAAATCTCGTCAAGTCATTAACATTAAGAAAAAAGCAATCTATATTAAATGAGATAAATGAAAAATATGTTAAATATAATTGAAATACAACAAGACAATTTATTATATGTTAAATATTTGAATAAGAAAATCTGTATTAAGCATTATCAAATATGATTTTTTTTAAATATTTGATATGATTAGCTGCAAATTTTTGACTCAGCAAAAGATATTCTCATGAAAAAATACTTCAATAAATCTGTCACTGTCTTAAAATGTAATTACTCAATCATTGAAATGTATGTAAATAAAACTGCTTTTCCAAGAAATGTAATAATTTCTCCTTTTATCTATATAAATTCTTTAATTAATTCTAAAGAAAGTTGAAACTGCGCCAAAATTTTTCACTTTCTTAAAAAAGAAACAAGAAAATTTTAATTGAAAACACAGACTTACACAAGAAAAGAACAATTCATTAGATGAAAATTATTTTTAAAAATAAAAGTACATAGCTGCTTCCGTGTAATCAAAGCGACTTGATGAAATAAAAACAAATAGATTCTGGTAAAAATATAAATAGTGTTGAAAGAAACTGTCACGTAATATTTTCAAAGGGAAGGATCAAAATTAATGCCATTCTCAAAAAATAACAACTTCTGATAAAAAGCGATGAAATAAAAATTCCAATGAATCTTCCTACACATGAATCAATTCAGATTTCGTTTCCTCTCTTGAATTCTAACAAAGATAATTCTGTTACGTTTTACAAGGAAGTTGATATGGTAAGAAAATTAAATTTTCAATGTGTGCAAATGAGGTTCGAAATCTGTTACAGTTTACGAAAAAAGCAGTTGTGTAACATAAATGAAGTTGCAATTCTAAAATAATTGAAAAATCCTTTAACCTCATTTTTAATACATGATTTTAATGGATAATTATTTTTACGGGCATACAATAAGCTTCGATTCTCATTTACATGCATTGTAATTTGAAAGGGATTCACTTACTCTATCAAAAACGTGTGTAATTAGGATACTCAGATGAATTCATTTTGCTGCTATGGTTACAGAAAACTTTTAATGTAATTAATTAAATTGTTTGTAAACATAAATAGAAAAAATTAGAGTTGTTATGGAAGAAACATTTAGTCATAAAAAAATTCAATAAAACTTCAAAGACAATTTCAAAAATATTTAAATTCTAATTTTCTTGTTATAGATAATACCTCAGTTTAATGCAAAATGCTTTTCATGATTATTTAACAAAATGCTTAAATTAAACAGGAAAATAAATAAATTTTGAGCATTTATTATATTGAATACATTTTTAAAATACTTAACATAAATTTTCAATGATAAAACTTAAAATTTTTTTATTAGTTATGTCATTAGTTTAAGTCATGTCCATTTAAAACCAACATAAATTAGTAAAGGGGTTAATAATTAATTGTTTGATGATGTGCAGATTTTTTTTTTAAATTCGCATTGGAATTCTCTTATTTCAAAAATACAAATGTAGACAGGTAACTTAAAAAATATCTCTTTATTATATTAAAAAATTATTATTCCTTGTTAAGACGAGTACATCGTATGTACAATAAATTCAATTTACTCCAATATCAAATTTTAAAAGGAAATTAGATTCAAGCATTATTTTTTTTAAATTTTTGTGGAAACTATTTTTCAATTCCTTCTATTAGCTCACACTCTCCCTATATATATCTTGTTCAAATTTTCAATCGTTCAAAAAATACTTTTTATTCATCCACTCAAGTTCAAATACATTTTTTTGAACTTTGATGTTAATACACTTGGTAATGACACTTGATGTTAATACAGTTTTTTCAAATATTAATTCATTAATTAAATTTAATTAATTAATTTTAGTTTTTTTACATTTAAGTTGCATGTATCTAATAATAGATGGCGCCAGATGTAAAAGCAAAATTTCAATTTTATTTGTAAAGGACTTTTCTGCAATATAGTAAAAAAAGTAGAAATTGACTTTAAAAAAATTTTTTTATATTACTTGTTCAAATGTTCTTTGCAAATTCGATATTTTAAATTAAACACCAACAAACTCCTATGGTTGCCCTTGGATATTGTATTAACTAATTCAGATTTTAATGTTCCTCGAAAGGTGAAAAATTGATCATGGGCATTGGATATATGGATAATAAGAATGGCTAAGAAAACATTGGTCTTTATTTTTCTAAATTTAAAATTTCAGATGCAACGTATCAATACTTATGAATTGTTGTTAGTTCATGAATTAGTAATTGTTGTTAATATGAATTATTATTCTTATGAATTTTCCTTAGTTTACAACAATTATTTTTAAACTTTAAAATTAAAATAATCGAAATATATATAAAATAATAAATAAGTCTTATGTAAATAAAAGACTTTTCCTAATGATTCTGCAAAACCCATAATTTGTTATCAATTTAGAAAGGGAGTGTCATTTGGATGAACAAACGCTTTTTTCTGGTGCTATCGGAATTTGTAACTGATGATTTTTTTTGTGTGTTTCATTATTAAAAAATCCAGCATTCTACCACCTTGTCATTTTAAAAATTTCTAATTATAAAAAAAATATTAAGTATAAGATAGAATATATCTTACTTCATGAATATTGTACATTTTTAAAATAATATATTTTAAATTAATCTTTTTTCAAGTCATCTTAAGAATACAACTTCTGATTCCACTCATAAAAAAAGAATTTTCCTTTTCTTTAAAAAGAAAGATCTTATTTTTATACATTTACACTTATCAAATTATAGTAATAATTATTTTACTTTTTTAACAATAAAATAAAAAGCCATTTTCAAACAAGTTTTGCAGTATGCGTTTTCAAAATAATTAAAAAATACTATATTTTGGATCCCAAATATGCAGTTCTCATATCAAGAGCTTTCCAAATTTTTACTTAATTTAACAATTAATAACACATTTTTTGTTTCAAAATAAATAGTCAAATTAATTAGTTTCCTCTTAGAAAGCATTACCTGACACATATGAAAGCATTACCCGCTTTCTTTTAAAATCATACTCAATTTTAATTAATTATAATTTTAAGAATATTTATTACCAAGAATGACAACAAATGAGTAAAAGACTTTCTTAAAAAATGTATGAAATATCCTACGATTAATTTTCTTCATTTTGATAAAAGAGACACTCATTACTTTGATGTTTCTTTTGAAGAATTATTTACTATATTAAACGCCAATGAGCTTTTAATTGAATTTCAATTTGTAAAAGATTTTTTATACATTTTAGATTAAAGTAAAAGTAAAGTAAAGTAAAAGATTTTTTATACATTTAATTTATTTTAAAAATCACTTTCGAATGATGTTTAAAATGAATTAAATTCTAAAGATATATTATAAGATTTACAAATTCAATAAAAATCAAATTAAAGTTAATTTAATAATCATTATCTGTAGAAAATTAGCGAATTAAATTTTTAATTAATAATAAAAGTTGAAAATATATTAATTAAATACAAATTTGTTTTTTTTTTAATTGACACTGTTTTCGTCTTATAAATTTACAAAGCTCCCCTATAGACCAGCAAAGTTTGTTAACCTCTTTACTATGAGATCCTTATTTCGGTTGTTCAACGTTGGTCATAGACGGAATTCGGAATTAAAACCTCACTCCATCTCTGTCCCCACTTTTGTGACCACCAATGTTTTGAAATTTTTGATTCTATTAGCCTTTTGGACTTTGGAAGGACTGTAACTGACATTCACATCATTAAAATTTTACGTAGTGACAAAAAAATAAGTAAAAAATAAAACAGCAATTAATTTATACTATTTAGGCATTAAATATAATTATAACATTAAGGCCTGACATATTTCTTTTTATTTTAATGAATACGTTAAAAAAACGTTAAAACGTTAAAAACGCTAAAAAAATTCTTTATTTCAATATTGAGGTTTGGATATGCAAATATTATCGATTTTATTTAATATTTTCGAAAGTCAGTCATTGTTTATTTAATATTTTCTTAAGTCAATCATAGTAAAGTCAGTCATAGCTCCTAACATTATGCACAAAGTCATAGTTTATACAGCACAGTTTACATAGTTTATACAGCACAGTTTACATAGTTTATACAGCACAGTTTACATAGTTTATTAGCATAATAGGCATAGTTTCTAACATTATGCAGTAATGCCACATCAGGAGTTTTGCAATATATAAACGAACTATAGCCACTGAAATGGATGAAAATTAATGAAGAAATTTAAAGAGGATAAAAGACCACAGTCAAAATTTTTCACTCTAACAACAATATTAGCACAACACCTAGTGGCCTGAGGGCCAATTGGCTAGTGCTCTGGCCTTTAGTACCATCGTCTTCAGATTAGCATGCTAGTTTGTTCGTCGTTCAGATTAAACGTTAAACTGTAGATCTCACTGCAATTAGCCTAAAGTGTGCAAAAAATGACAGTAGAACAACAAACCAAACCGATTCAACATATCTAACTGCATCATACACAGAGATAGTATTTAAATAGCCTACTTTTAAAGTTAATGTATGCATTAAAAATTTATAAACACATCGATGTATTTCAACAAATTCCAAACATTTTTAATCATAAAAAAAATATTTATAAAATTTTTGATTACACCATTTTGAAAGTAATTGCTTTAAAAATGCTTTATGATTTTAAAATGTTAAAATGAGCATTTTTCTTATTAATTAAGTATGGAAACCTTTTAATCATTAGCAATAATGCTTCCTAATTTTGTAAAATGTGTGATTATTCTTATGAAATAGTTCTTCGTAAAATTGTTTTTCGAAATTTATTTTCTAACAAAGGACTTACTTGATGAATTTTCATATTAGAAATAAACAAATGTAAATGAAAAAAAAAAAAAAAAATCTTACCATTTTCTGTTTGGGAATTATGATGGCACATTTTTCAGATCATTTATTATATTAACGCATCTGTATTATTTGTACTTCTTAGCAAAGTCATGAGTTCGTGATGTTCATCATTAAACCTTTTCTGAAAAGATTATAACAGGGAAAAAGAGACTCTCAATCGAAATTCAGAGTCAATCTGAGAAAGGCATTCGTAGTTATAAAGTTTCCCTCAAAAGGATCATTGTGTGCTCTCAAAGACTACAAGAGACAAAAGTTCCTTCAGATTCATTGGCAAATGTGCTCTGAATTTAAATGAGAATCTTTTCTGTTTGTTCTTTAGAATCTATAAAATTCGAATTCGATTTTATCACTGAAATGTTGAGGGAGTTTTCCTTTATATTTATAAAAGTAGTTGTCTGCAATGTTAAATATACAGACTCAGCCTTTGAAGGACAATGACTCAGTTGTTTACGTTTAATCTATTTCATTTTCATTGAATTTTTTTTTTATTTTAGGTATATCTTAAAAATAATAATTTATTGTATTTTTGACTTTAGATTTTCGCACTTGCACACTGTGGTGAATAATTTCAAAAGGTGTTAGTGGAGAATGATTTCAGTTTGACAACATATATTCAATTAATTTTAAGAAATTAATCATCGTGTGTCAAATTTCCTTTATTTTGTGTGTAACGATGTTGTAATATATTTTATATGATTTTATTGATTTAAAAACCGAATTTTAACAACAGTTTTTCTTTACAAAATTTAAAAAAACAACTGTAACACATCTTTTTCCACTAAATTTTACAGTGTTGCTCTTTTTTTTTTAATTTTTTATAGATATAGCATTTAAACACAATGCTTTTTTGTCCAGTAAGTTAATAGGATTCTTAGAAATTTAAGGGAAATATACAAAATGATTAAAAAGTTTGATCTTTACCTAAGTTCCATGCTATTATTGTCTCGAAATACCTGTTAAGTGAAAAGACCATAATGAAACAAAATAATTCAAATTCAAATTTATAATTAGTATGCATTTTACAATAATTACAAACAAATCAAATTATAAATTAATTAGCACTATTTTTAACAAAAAGTAAAATAACAATTAAATCTACATAAATAAAATATTCAGCTATGTTAAACAATAACAGAATGTAATAAAAATTTAAATACCAACTCTGAGAAGAATCACACTAAAAAAATCCAACTTAATTTATAAAAATTATATTTATGTAAATTATAATGTATATAAAAAGTGGTTTGGTTAAGCTATTTTTTTTCGAAAAGAATTACAAACCAAAGAATATATGCCGTTACCAATTTCCTATAAAGTTTTTAGCTTCAAAGTGAATTATAAAATACAAAGATTTCAAATGCAAGTTTAAACTAGTAGCTTCCTTGTTTCTGTTGTTTTAAGTGATTTCGTTACTTTTAATTTAATTAATGTTCCTACATTGTCTGATATTTAATTGCTAATCTGCATCTAAAATTAAATTGAAGTTGAACATGAAATGCAATAATTAAATAAAATCTCTGAAGTTTTCCGAATTTCTGAAGTCATCGCATTCGCAATCAATTTAATTGAATCTTTTATCATTTTGTTGGTAAAGAATTCTTATTTAATTCGCTATTTTGGTTTACATGATGCAGATATTAGATAATATATTTTTTACAGGTATTGGGTCAAAATGTGTTTTTATTTAATTTAAATATCTCTGAAAGAATTTCTCATTTTTATTTCAAAATTATGAAACTAAAATTGAAAATATCCCATATTTACCAATTTAATCATCAGAATTTAGGAGCATATCTTTCTTTAAATATGCATATTCCAAAAAATTAGTGGATAGTGAAATGACATTTAAAGAACTTTATTATAATAAAAATTAGCTAAGCCACGGATTTTAAAAATATAATAAATAATATTTTATTAATAAATGATTAGTAAAATATTATGTTTAAACATTTACTTAAATAAATAAATTTATCAATATTTGAAATCTTTATCGTACGTACTATTATTAGTACAAGAATTCTTATCTTATCTTACTTATTTTTTTATCAATATTTGAAATCTTTACATATTATTTTAAGAATTACATATCGGTGAAAATTACATTGAAAAAAAGCCAAATAAAAAAAATTAAGCAAATTTACCATCAAGAAACAAAAATAAAATTATGTGAGCTTATTTTTAAAACCTATCTATATCGCTAAAGTTTATCTCTATCGTTATCGTTGATATACGTGCATTTAAAATGGAATTAAAAAAATTGCATTAAGAGTCAAATGCATGTTTTTTTTCTTTTTTTTCAAACTTAATATATTCAAATTCAGAATATTATTATTTCTAGTTAAAATTATCTACTTTTATTGATAATTAGCAAATAATTATAAATAAACATTCAATTACGTACTGAAAAAGTAATCAAACATTTGCCTAGCAATTACCAAAGAAATGCATAATCCTTTTTAAAAAATTGCTTTTACTTCTGAGTTACAAAGACAAATTTAGTTTTGGTTTATAATTTGGTTGTAGTCAAATAAAAAAAATTCTCCCAGCTTTATACATATTTTGTTGTGATATTAATTATGATTTTTTTACATTCTTAGATTTAAAATTATGAATTCCAAAGTAATCAGAAATCAATTCATTCATCAACAAATTCTTAGTGTTTTGTTGTTGTTGTTGGAATTTCATTTATTTAAGTTGAATGAATTTTTAAATCAAGGAAATACAGCTGAACTAATAAGATTAATTAAGAACGAATCCATTATTGAATCCCCTTGTCAAAATATATGTCTGCGTCATCCTTTAGGGATTGCACATCACTTCAGCAATGTGAATTATTTATAATATTATCTTGGTATTCCAAATAAAAATAAATTCCATACTATCATTTTTATTTAATCTTAATTGGTACGATTATAATAGTGAATTATAGATATGATTTATTTAATTGAAAGTATAATGAATACTTAATATTTTATTTAATATTACAAATATTTTTTTTATTGCCAGACACACAACATTATAAGAAATTCCAAGACATTTCTGTTTAGAGAAACAGTGGAATCATCCCTTTCTGATTGCTTAGTAGAATGAACTAAATCTATTCACATTTTCAAAATGACATCTGTACATTTTTAATGAGTTTCGTTGCTGAACTGAAGTAATTTCTGAACTGAATTTCCGTTACTGATTTTCTTTCTGTTTTCCTTTCGGAAATTATCAATTGAGAAACGTATAATTATCAGCTTTAATGAGAATTAAAGCTGATAACTCTGAAGATGATCGCTATAATTATAGTATTTTTATTGGATGAATTGACTATAAATACTTATAATTTTTAATTTCCTAATTAAAAAATGCTTTGTTAAATGCTTATAATTTTATAACTATCATTTTCATTTTTTCTTTAAAACAATTTTATAAGCGAAAAGAAGCTTTAACATATTATAAAAAAAAAAAAATTTTGTATATGTACGCTACTAAAAGTCCATCCACTGAGAGGGCATGTGTTTCTGCAGATGTTTTACAGGTAAATAAATCTGGCATTTCCATGGCGTACAATGGAAAATTCTGAAGACTTGCATAAATAAGCTTAACTATTGCTGCAAGGTTAATTACACTTTGTCACAGTCGCCATCGAATCTCCTGGTTTTTAAATGTTCTGCACATTAAAATGAATCACTTTCAAACTGAAGACCCACCGTGTGATGCTCTACAATTCGATTTCTTGTTTCTAAATTGTTTCTTTTGTCCATTTGCATTAAACTCGTATTACAAACGTACTTGAACCTTTGACAAACTTTTCAGTTTTGAAAATGCCAGTTTGGAAAATACCACATCAAATGTGCTTCTTATACTGATAAATTGTCCTTGTTGATATGTGTAAGTTTACATATATATATACACTGAAGTGACAAAAGTCATGGGATAGCAATATGCAAATTTTTAGATGGCAGTAGCATCGCGTAGAACAGGTATAAATGCGCAGTGCTTTCGCAGAGCTTTCATTTCTGTTCAAGTTATTCATGTGAAGAGGTTTTGACGTGATGATGACCGCACGACGGGAATTAACAGACTTTGAACGCGGAATGTTAGTTGGAGCTAGACGCATGAGTCATGCCATTTCGGAAATCGTTAGGGAATTCAACATTCCCAGATCCACTGTGTCAAGAGTGTGCCGAGAGTATGAAATTTCAGGCATAACATCCCACCATGGACAGCACAGTGGTAGACCGCCTGCACTTAACGACCGAGACCGGCGACGTCTGCAAAGAGTCGTAAATTCTAACAGACAAGCAACACTGCGTCAAATAACCGCAGAAATCAATGTGGGACGTACAAGGGACTTGTCTGTTAGAATTGTGCGGAGAAATTTGGCTTTCTTGGGCTATTCCAGCAGAAGACCGACTCGAGTGCCTTTACTGACAGAACGACATCGCTTGCAGCTACTCTCGTGGGCACGTGAGCATATCGGTTGGTCCCTAGATGAATGGAAAACCGTGGCCTGGTCCGATGAGTCACGATTTCAGTTGGTAAGAGCTGATGGTAGGGTTCGAGTGGGGCGCAGACCCCACGAAGCCATGGACCCAAACTGTCAGCAAGGCACTGTTCAAGCGGTGGTGGCTCCGTAATGGTGTGGGCTGTTTTTTCATGGCATGGACTTGGTCCTCTGGTGCGACTGGACCGAACATTGACAGGAAATGCTTATGTTCAGCTACTTGGAGATCACTTGCAGCCATTCATGGACTTCATGTACCCAAACAACGATGGGATATTTATGGATGACAATGCGCCATGTCACCGGGCCACAACTGTTCGTGATTGGTTTGAAGAACATTCTGGACAATTCCAACGAATGATCTGGCCACCTAGATAGCCCGACATGAATCCCATCGAGCATTTATGGGACATCATCGAGAGGTCTGTTCGTGCCCAAAATCCTGCACCATCAACGCTTTCACAATTATGGACGTCTATCGAGACAGCATGGCTCAATATTCCTGCAGAGGACTTCCAACGACTTGTTGAGTCCATGCCACGTCGAGTTGCTGCACTTCGCCGGGCGAAAGGAGGGCCGACACGATATTAAGAGGTATTCCATGACTTTTGTCACTTCAGTGTATATATATAATGCGTTTGATCTTGGCAGATCGAAATTGAATATTGAATTAATATTATGGCCATTCTTCCTCCTACGCACTGGCAAGAAAGCACCCTGTGGCGTTCAGGAGAAATGGTCAATTGGCTTACAGACACCGACACGGAGAGGGAGTATATTTCGGGTTTTCGGCTTAGAAGTGGAATTCCTACCCCGAATCTATAATTATCTGTCTTTAAATGTGTTAAATATGGTATGTTTAATTGTATGTGTGTAGAGCTTGTGCGTGTATGAATAAAACTGAGTTATCCAATCTGTGCCTCAAGTAAGTTAACCCGGTTACAATCTGGTTGCCTAACCTGGACGCAACAATAATTTTATTATAAATCTTATAATTATTATAGCAATTGAATATAATATTTGGTAACATTGTGAAGTCAAAAAGCGTTTGGTAGTTCTTGTTCCATTGCATATTAGCAACACCGAAATTTAGTAAAAATGCACAAGGTTGCGAAAATTTCATAAAAAATCACAAGTATAACGATTTTAATGCAAATTCAAAACATAGAATTTACAAAATTAATTATATAATTAGTTACTTAAAAAGTTATTTACAATAATCACCATTAAAAAAATTTTATAAATTTTTATATTGTTTTATCTTTGACAATATTTTGATTATTTTACACTTAATGTACACTTATAAGCACGTACAAAACAATTTAAATTAAAATCCTTCAAAGTTTTTAAAAATCGATATTTTACTCTATAAAAATCAATAAATTACATACTGCGAATTTTTGAGTTTGTATAAAAAGCTCATTTACGGCATAATTATATAATTACTCATCTTTGAGATGTATGCTCGCTATTTGCACCTCAAGGCACCTACATAAGTCAAATCATCAATATTTTAGCTTATAATTTATGTAGTTTAAACCATTTTAAAGGAATAATTTTGATAAAGTATATTTCAATTTTTCTTTTATAAAGGCATTAATTTTTATTAATTTTGTTAATTGTTAAGGTTCTTATTTATATTTTAGTTTTAAAATTATATACGCATTTATATTATATTATTATATATTATTTATATATAAATTATATACGTAAGCTTTTTATATACTTGATAATTAGAAAACGATTTTGATATATAAATAAGAAAGAAAAGGATTTATAAACAATCTGATTTTCAAATTACGACGTCATTTTACCATGAGAAACATTCTTTCTAACAAAATGTTAATATATTTAAGTACACCTTAATGATATCAGTTTTTATTATGACCAAAGTTATTTACATTTACTATTTAAATTTTTCTTCGACATATTAAATTCTGTATAAATGCTATTAAATATATTTTTACTCATAAGTCTGCATTTAGAATTAATTTTATTTTATTTAATTCTCTTAAATTTCTAATGATCAATTAATATATTATTATAATTTATTCACTTGCAGTGTACTGCTTTTCATTTAAACTATGTTTTTCTACAACAATAGCAGAAAATAAATCCATAATTCAATACTCCAAAAAATTTATTCTTAACAGTTTTTTAAGCGTTTTATTCCAAAATTCTACAAAGAAAAGTATTCAAAATAGGGTTTAATGGACTGAAAAATGTGTAACTCTGGATAAAAAGACATTTTAAAGAAGATAAATTACATTTGATCGAAACCTTTAACTCTTTCTTTCTTTCTGACTTGTCACTAAAAGCCTTATTTAGTTGAAATTCAACAAAGAACTTTTCTTTCTGACGGTAGCTATTAAAAACTTTGTACAAATCGTGAATTTTACTTAACGTCTTATATAATTTAAAATAAATGATTATGTATTTATTAAAATTTTTATTCAGAAGATTATTTGTTAGACATTAAATACGTTGTCATTTAGACAATTTACGCATTAAATATGCCAGACAATTTTCAAATTTTTTAATGCATAATATATAATATTTTTCTTTAATTAAATGTAGGTTTCAAAATTCAATTTTATTTCTTTAAAAGTTAAGCATTAATGTACAATTTGATTTCCTCTTTTTACTTTATTATCTGCTAAAAGTTTATTTAATTAAATCTAACATTATTTAAGCAATTTGGTTCAGTATTCCTTTTAAAAAATATATTACATCATAAATAATTTTTTAGTTTTAACATAAAATACATTTTTAATTCAGTTATTTCATTATAATTTTTAATTTAATATTCACTAAGCTTTAATGTTATTTACCCTTATTTTATTTAACAATACACTAATTAAAGTAATGAAACCTTCGTGAAAAATAATAATTAATATTTCGAAGTAAAACTTTTATCTTCTTTACAAGATGTAAAAAAGCACTCATAAATTTATCGGATTTGTTCTCTTTTGGGAGCATCAAAATAATTAATTTTACATGCGATTAAAATCTCACACGCTTTTCAACTAAAACTTAATTAACTATATTAATGCTTCAAGCCTACTGTTTGAGTAACCAGTAGAAGAGCGCCACCTCATAACATTCAGAGAAAATGCGGACCCATGAGTATTAAAAAGTTATTTGTTCAAAAACTTATAAATTCAACCTCGTTTGATGGCAGCATAAAATCCGCAAAGGATAATGAGTTAAAAAAAGTGTCCCACAGCTATTAAAATGTCTCGCTTGTTGGAGACTTATTGAAGTTCTATTGTTGATGCAACAATAGAAAGAAACAAATAAAAAAAATTCATTTTTTTCCGTAAAAGCTGCGTCTGTTTTTAATTGATTGAAACAAAAATTAAAAAAGTGCATAGTTCAAAATCATTTTTTTTTGTTCATTAGCGTCGTCGTTGTTACTTCTTATTATCCGATAAATGTCGCTGTTATTAGTGCAGAACTCTCATTAACTAATTTATGAAGAAAAAAAAATATTAAAGCCTTTTCAATTAAAAGATTATACCGCATTGGAAATTGTCGTACAAAATTTTGTATTTATTGTATTGCTTTTAAACTTTTATCATTGGATTCTTAATGAATAACTCAAACAGAGGTATAACTTGTTTTGTTTTGTCATTTTCTTTTTTGTCTTCAAATACTAGATAATGTGAACTTTCCACTTCATCATTATTCAGTTGCGGTTTCGTATATTGCTTCTTTTATGCTAAGTCTGGCAAAAAAAAAATTATATTTTTAAAGTGCATTTTTATTTTTAAAAAAAATTCTTGGTAAATCAATTAAAATGCATTCTCGCAGCGTCATTATTATGAAAAACGGTACTTACCATTAAGAAATTTTTTATTATTTATTCTGCAACTTTTATCATACAACAAAATTTTATTCTTGTCCATTTCGCGTTCAATACATTTTTTTTATTTTGAATATATATTTTGCTTAATTGCATTAAGCACTTTATTTTTTCATTTATTTCCTTCTAAAATAATATATTTAACCTTGAGATGCATAGCATTTTATAAGTATTTGCACTATCTAAATATTTTAATGAGATAATTTGTTGATCACATATGTGAATTTCTGAAATTATAAATAGGATTTGTTTTATTAAATTAATAAATAAGTTGAATAAATAATTGGTTTTATTACTTTATAGATATATTTTTTTAAATTTTATTATGCTTTAAATGAAATGATTTAATATTTTATTTAAAATAATACATTGATTAAAATTCCAGATGTGGCTTATTCGATTACGCAACATTTCAAGTCTAGAAAAAAAAAATTCAAGCTTGAGTTTTTGAGTCACTTGAGAACAGTGCAGTGTTTTTATCTCCTTTAACAAAAATTTTAAATGTTGTTGGGTGTTTCTTGATTTTAATTTTAGAAAATAAACAGCTATGCTCTCTGTAAAGGAGTTTTACATATTAAATCAAGAATTATATTGTGAACCGATATCAATTAAAATTTGTTGATGACACTGAAAAAAAAAAATTATAAAATAACATTTTAAAGTAATTCTGAATTTTAAAGTGATTTATTTTTTGATATATGCTTATAATAAATAAATAATTAAAATTATAAACTAATAGGGGCCTGATTGCAAAGTGATTAGTGCTCTGGTGATTGGTGCCATACTGGTTTTTCGGTTTCCAGTCCAGGCAGGTGCCATGGACGTTTGCAGTAGCTCGAAACCATCCTAAACCATTGGGCCCCTGTGTAATATAAGGTGGGTAGAGCTGACAACACTAACCGCGTAAAAAGAAAAGCATCTCCTGTCTCGAAATCGACCAGTAGTCAGACGGCCATGGCACACCATAGATTGTTCAGCCAATGAAGAAGAAGATATACTATGGCAAATATAAAAATTAATATAATAATAAATTTTGCATAATTTTCGTAAAATTACATTTATGTTTTTCAGAAAACATTAAAATTTAAAAATAACTTTATTAAAAGTTACAATTCTTCTTTTTATAATATTTATAAATGACATTAATATATTAACGAAAACGTCCAAATATCCATACATTATATTACATAACGGGAACAGTTGGTATATGATACGATGGATGAATAAGGTCTGAATTTTTTGCGAAGGCGGTGTTGCTGATGATTATAGCATTTAAACTCAATGATTTTACATTATGTTAATAGGATTCTGAGAAATATGAATTATACAAAATGATTAAAAGTTTTTTACCCAAGTTCCATGTTATTATTGTCTCCAAATATCTTTTATTAAGTGAAAAAAAAACAATTCAAATCAAATTTTTCAACTAGAACACATTTTAAAAAATTACAATAAAAAATATTTAATTAAAAATGTATGTATTTATCAAAATTTTATTCATAAATGATCAGTTGTTAGATATTAAATATTTTATCATTAAAATTTCATGTCAAATAATTTAAAAACAATAATATGCATGAAAAGTATTTAGATAATTTTCAAATTGATTAATTTATAATATTTAAAATTTTTACTTGATTAAATATGGATTTCAAAATTTATGTTTTTCGTAAAATATTAAGCAATAGAGTAAAATACAATTCATTTTTTACTTTATTTTCAAGTTAAGTTTGTTTTATTAAATATAAGTCTATTTAAACAATTTGGTTCAGTATTCTTTTCAAAAAAATATTTATTACATAATAAATAACTCTTAATTTTAATAAAAAAATATATTTTTAGTTTAGTTATCATCATTATAATTTTTAATTTAATATTCACTCAGCTTTTTATGTTATTTAGCATTATTTTATTGAAATATACTCTAATTAAAGCAAATGAAATCTTTGTGCACAACAATAATTAATATTTCGAAGTAAGACTTTTTTTCCCATAAAAGATGTAAAAGCACTCTCAAAAATTTATCGGATTTGTTCTCTTTTGGGAACATCAAAATAATTAATTTTGCATGCGATTAAAATCTCACACGCTTTTCAACTAAAACTTAATTAACTATATTAATGCTTTAAGCCTACTGTTTGAGTAACCAATAGAAGAACGCCACCCTCATAATATTCGTGAGAAAATGCGGACCCACGAGTATTAAAAGTTATTTGTTCAAAAACTTATAAATTTAATCTCTTGATGGCAGCATAAAATCCGCAAAGGATAAAGGATAATGAAAAAAAAAAAAGTAATGAGGAAAAAAAAACTAGTTCCACAGCTATTAAAATGTCTCGCTTGCTGGAGACTTATTGAAGTTTCTATTGTTGATGCAACAATGAAAGAAAACAGATAAAAAAAAAAAACTCGTTTGTTTCCCTAAAAGTTGTGTCTGTTTTTAATTGATTGAAACGAAAAGAAAAAAAAGTGCATAGTTCAAAATGATTTTTTTTTGTTCATCAGCGTCGTCGTTATTACTTCTTATTATCCGATAAATGTCGCTGTTATTATTGCAAAACTCTCATTTATTAATTCATGCAGAAAAAAAAGTTAATAAAACATTTTCAATTAAAAGATTATACTGCATTGGAAATTGTCGTACAAAGATATTTACTGCATTACTTTTAATCTTTTATCATTGGATTCTTAATGAATTACTCAAACAGAGGTACAATTTGTTTTGTCGTCATTGTTCCTTTTTGTCTTCAAATACTAGATAATGTGAACTTTCCACTTCATCATTATTCAGTTGCGCTTTGGTATATTGCTTCTTTTATGCTAAGTCTTTAAAAAAAAAGGATATTTTTAACGTGTATTTTGATTTTATAAAATCTTGGTAAATGAATTAAAATCCATTCTCGCAGCGTCATTATTATGAAAAAACGTACTTGCCATTAAGACTTTTTTATTATTGATTCTCTAACCTTTATCATAGAACAAAAATTTTATTCTTGTCCATTTCATGTTCATTCCTTTTTTTTTTTTTTAATTTTAATATTTATTTTGCTTAAATGCAATAAGCACTCTATTTTTTTATTATTAAATCCTTCTAAAAGCATATATTTAAACTTGCTACGCATATTATTTTATAAGTATTTGCACTATATAAATATTTTAATGATATAATTTGTTGATCACATACATGAATCTCTGAAATTGTAAAAGGGGTATTGTATTGTTAAATTAATAAATAAGTTGAATAAATAAGGGCTCCTATTACCTTATAGATATAATTTTTTTTTTATTTTTGGGAATGCTTAAATGAAGTGATTTAATTTTTTATGTATAACAACAATTTGATTAAAATTCAAGATATGGTTTGCCGGATTACGCGATATTTGAGGACTGGAAAAAAAAATTCAAGCTTAGTTTTGAGTCACTTGGAAACGGTGCGGTGTTTTTTAACTCTTTTAACAAAAAAATTTGTAAAGTGTTATTGGAGTGAACTTCTTGATTTTAATTCTAGAAAATAAACGACTACTCAAGAAAAGGAACAGTTTTGGCATATCAAAGGGTTTTCAAAAAAATTCTATTTGGTGCCGATGTCAATAAAAAAAATGTATTGGCATTTAATAAATTTATTGAGACACCCAGTTACAATATGGTTGTCCAACCTGCACACATCAATAATTTTATTAAAAATCTAATAAATATTATGCCCTTTGAATATAATATTTGGTAATATTCAAGTGCGGTCAAAAATGGTTTGGTGCTTCTTACAGATTTGTAAATTAACAACACCAAATTTTCGTAAAAATAACAATATTTATATATTTTTACTAATTATCACTATTTATACCGGATATACCGATATTTCTCATAAAAATAAACCAGTGTAATGATTTTAATGTAAATTCAAAACCTAGAATTTAAGAAATTCATCGTAAAATTATCTACGCAAAAAGAGATTTACAACAATAATATTCATTACAAAAAAAATTGTATTTATTTTCAAATTTTTATCTTTGACAATATTAGAACTATTTTAATGTAAATTAAAATATAAATTTAATAGTGTAAATTAAGTATCAAATTAGATACAGCAGGTCTAAGTTGATACTTATTAATTCTAATAAGTATGGTCTATTAAGTAAGGTGTATTAAGGTCTATTAAAGTCTATTAAGGTCTATTAGTCTATTAAGTATATTAAAAGTCTAAAAGTAAGGTCTATTAAGTTAAACAGAAATATTTTATATTTAAAAATGAATATTTTAGCTTTTATAATTTATTTAGTTTAAATCATTTTAAAGGATTAATATTGATAAAAGTATATTTTTGTTCTTTCTTTAATATAGGCATCAAATTAGTTTCTCGTTTTGTTAAATATTAAAGTTCGTATTTTTATTTTAGTTTAAAAATTATTTATTTATTTAATATTTTTCAAAAATTCATATATTTTTAAATTCCTACAAATTATATGATTATGCCATAAGTAGGCCTTTTAATATATCACATCAAAAATTTGCAGTATGTGATTAAAACTTATCTGTTAATTAGAAGATGAATTTGATATTTTAATAAAGAGAGAAAGATACTTATAAACTATTCTAATTTAAAATGGCAACATAATTTTATCATTAGAAAAATTCCTGCTAATAATATGTCAGCATTTTTAAATATGTCTTATGATAACATTTTTTATTTTGTCAAAAAATTACATATCTTTACTACTTAAAATTTTCTTCGATGTATTAGATCCTGTACAAATACTATAAGATATATTATTACTCCTAAGTCTAGACTTAGAATTAAGTTAATTTTATTTAATTCTCTGAAATTTTTAGTTAAAAATTAACATATTATTATAATTTATTCACTTGTAGTATAATACTTTTAAATTTAAAATGCGTTTTTCCGAAAAACAGTAAAAAGTTAAAACGCCTAATTCAAATACACCAAACAATTTATTCTTAGAATTTTTAAGCGTTTTATCTTAAACATTCCAAAATTATACAAAAAAAAAAAGCATTCAAAAGCGATTAAATAAACTGAAAATTGTGTAATTATGAATAAAAAGACATTTTAAAAGAAGATAAATTACATTTGAAGGAAACCTTTAACTCTTTCTTTGTTTCTCACTTGCCACTGAAAGCCACATTTAGTTAAAAATAAACAAATAACTTTTCGTTCTCATGTTAGCCATTAAAAATTTTGTACAAATCGTGAATTTTATTTATCATGAGATATAATTTAAAATAATTGAATATGTATACATAAAAATTTTTATTCAAATGATTATTTGTTAGACATTAAATATGTTGTCAGCAAAATCACATTCATAATTATTAAAGAAATAATATTATGAAAAGTATTTAGACAATTTACATATTTTTTTAGCTTATGATATTTTAAATTTTTCTTTAATTAAATCAAGCTTTCAAAATTTTCTTAAAATGTTCAGCAATAGGATTAAAGCACAAGCTGAGTTTTGTAAAATTTATTTATCTGCTGAAAGTTTATTTAATTAAATATAACTCTTTTCAAATAATTTGATTCAGTAATATTTTCAAAAAAAATTTATCACATAATAAATAACTTTTTGATTTTAATATAAAATACATTTTTAGTTCTGCCTATCATCATTATAATTTTCAATTTAGTTATTCATTAAGCTTTTCTGTTATTTAGCATTACTTTATTTAACAGTACACTAATTAAAGTAATGAAATCTTCGTGCAAAATAATAATTAATATTTTGAAATAAAACTCATTTTCTTTCTTTAAATGATGTAAAAAAGCACTCATAAATTAATCGGATTGTTCTTTTGGGAGCATCAAAATAATTAATTTTACATGCGATTAAAATCTCACACGCTTTTCAACGAAAACTTAATTAACTATATTAATGCTTTAAGCCTACTGTTTGAGTAACCAATAGAAGAACGTCACCTCATAATATTTAAAGGAAATGCGGACCCACGAGTATTAAAAAGTTATTTGTTCAAAAACTTATAAATTTAATCTCGCTTGATGACAGCATAAAATCCGCGAAGGATAATGAGGAAAAAAAGTGTCCCACAGCTATTAAAATGTCTCGCTTGTTGGAGACTTATTGAAGTTTCAATTGTTGATGCAACAATAGAAAGAAACAAATAAAAAAACTTCGTTTGTTTTCCTAAAAGCTGCGTCTGTTTTTAATTGATTGAAAAAAAAATTTAAAAAAATTCATAGTTCAAAATGATTTTTTTTTCTTCATCAGCGTCGTCGTTATTACTTCTTATTATCCTTTAAATGTCGTTGTTATTAGTACAGAACTCTCATTTATTAATTTATGGAGAAAAAAGTTATTAAAGCATTTTCAATTAAAAGATTATGCATTGGAAATTGTTGGAAATTGTCGTACAAATTGTCGTACAAAGATATTTATTGCATTGCTTTTAAACTTTTATCATTGGATTCTTAATGAATAAGTCAAACAGAGGTGCAACTTGCTTTGTAGTCATTGTTCTTTTTTGTCTTCAAATACTAGATAATGTGAACTTTCCACTTCGTTATTATTCATTTGCGCTTTGCTATATTTTCTTTTATGCTAAGTCTGTCAAAAAAGAAGGACATTTTTAAAGTGCATTTTTATTTAAAGTAAAATCTTGGTGAATCAATTAAAATGCATTTTCCCAACTTCATTATTATGAAAAACGGTATCTGTCATTAAGCCTTTTTTTCTTATTGATTTTCCAACTATTTCCATACACCAAAAATTTTATTCTTGTCCATTTCATGTTCACCACTTTTATTTTTATTTTGAATATTAATTTTGCTTAAATGCCTTAAGCACTTTATTTTTTTTTCTTCTAAAAGCATATATTTAACCTTAAAACTCATAAATATTGTTAAGAATTTGCACTATCTAAATATTATAATGAGACAATTTGTTGATCACATATGTGAATTTCTGAAATTATAAAAGGTGTTTGTTAAAAGGTGTTAAATTAATAAATAAGTTGAATAAATAATTGATTCTATTACTAGATATAATTTTTTTTGTGTTTTTGGAATGCTTTAATGAAATGATTTAATTTCTTATTTAGAACAACAATTTGATTAAAATTCAAGATATGGGTTGCTGGATTACGCGACATTTGAGGACTGTTAAAAAAATATTTCAAGCTTAGTGTTTGAGTCAGTTGAAAACAATGCAATATTTTTAACTATTTAAAAAAAAATTTTTAATTGTAATTGGACGGACTTCTTGATTTTAATTCTAAGAAATAAGCAACTACTCTCTAAAAGTAACAGTTTTGGCTTATCAAAAGGCTTTAAAAAAAATTCTATTGGGAACCGACCGCAATAAAAAAAATATTTTAAAACACCCAGTTACAATCTGGTTGTTCAACCTGCACACTACAATAATTCTATTATTAATCTAATAATTATTATGGCTATTGAATATAATATTTCATAATTTTCAAGTGGGGTCAAAAATGTGTTTGGTGTTTCTTACTGATTTGTATAATAACAACACCAAATTTTCATAAAAATGCAGAAGAATACCGATATTTCATAAAAATAAACCAATGTAATGATTTTAACGTAAATTCAAAACCTAGAATTTAAGAAATTCATTATAAAATTATTTACGCAAAAAGAGATTTACAAGAATAATATTCATTACAGAAAAAATGTATATATTTTCAAATTTTTTATCTTTGACAAGATTAGAATTATTGTAATGTAAATTTAATAATATCAATTTATAAGTATCAAATTAGATACTATAGGTATAAGTTGATACTTATTAATTATAATAAGTATGGTCGATTAAGTAAGGTGTATTATAGTCTATTAAGGTCTATTAAGTTAAACGAAAATATTTTTATATTTTAAAACATTAATATTTTAGATTATAATTTATTTAGTTTAAATCATTTTAATGGAATAATATTGATAAAAATATATTTTAATTCTTCTTTAACACAAGCATCAAATTCTTTTCTCGTTTTGTTAAATGTTGAAGTTCTTATTTTTTTAGTTTAAAAATTATTTATTTATATAATATTTTTCAAAAATTTATATATTTTTAAATTTCACAAATTATATGATTATGCCATAAATAGGCATTTTAATATACCATATCAAAAATTCGAGGTAATTAGAAGATTAATTTGATACTTTAATAAGAGAGAAAAATATATAAATAATTTTAATTTAAAAATGGCAACATAATTTTATCATTAGATTCTTCTAATAATATGTCTGCATTTTTAAATACATCTTTATGATATCATTTTTTTATTTTGTCAAAAATTATATATCTTTACTATTTAAGTTTTTCTATGATATATTAAATCCTGTATGAATAATATTAGATATATTTTTACTAGACTTAGAATTAACTTAATTTTGCTTAATTCTCTTAAATTTTTAGAGTTAAATTTATATGTTATTACTTTAAAATTATGTTTTGCTAAATCAATATTAAAAGATAAATTCCTAATTCAGGCACTCCAAAATATTTATTATTAGCATTTTTTTAAACGTTTTATCTTAAGCATTCCAAAACTCTACAAAGAAAAGTATACAAAAATGGTTTAATGGACTGAAAATTGTGTAACTCTGGATAAAAAGACATTTTAAAGAAGATAAATTACATTTGATGGAAACCTTTAACTCTTTGTTTGTTTCTTACTTGTCACTAAAAACCTTATTTAGTTAAAATTAAACAAAAAACATTTATTTTTGATGTTAACTATTAAAAATCTTGTACAAGTCATGAATTTTATTCATCGTGCTATATAATTTAAAATAATTGATAAAGTATTTATTAAAATTTTTTTATCAAATGATCATTTGTTAGACAATAAATATATTGTCATTGAAGGAGTATTACAAATTATTAAAAAAATAAGATTATATATGAAAAGCAATTAGACAATTTTTAAATTTCTTTGTTTATAATATTTAAAATTTTCGATCGATTAAATGTAACTCACAAAATTCTATGTTTTTCTGAAAAATCATGAGTAATAGAATTAAAATACAATTCAATTTTTTTACTTTATTATCTGTTAAGAGTTTATTTAATTAATTCTATCTCTTTTTAAGCAATTTGGTTCACTATTCTTACAAAATATATGTATTACATAATGAATAATTTTTAAGTTTTAATATATAATATATTGTTATTTCAGTTATCATCATTATAATTTTTAATTTAATATACACTAAGATTTTTTGTTAATTAGCAATATTTTATTTAACAATACACTAATTAAAGAAATGAAATCTTCCTGTAAAATAATAATTAATATTTCGAAGTGAAACTTCTTTTTTTCCTTTAAAAGATGTAAAAAAGCACTCATAAATTTATTGGATTTGTTCTCTTTCGGCAGCATCAAAATAATTAATTTTACATGCGATTAAAATCTCACACGCTTTCAACGAAAACTTAATTAACTATATTAATGCTTTAAGTCTACTGTTTGAGTAACCAATAGAAGAGCGTCACCCCATAATATTTAGAAGAAAATGCGGACCCACGAGTATTAAAATGTTATTTGTTCAAAACTTATAAATTTAATCTCGCTTGATGGCAGCATAAAATCCCGCAAAGGATAATGAGGAAAAAAAAGTGTCCCACAGCTATTAAAATGTCTCGCATGTTGGAGACTTATTGAAGTTCCTATTGTTGATGGAACAATAGAATGAAACAAAAAAAATTCGTTTGTTTCCTTAAAAGCTGCGTCTGTTTTTAATTGATTGAAACGAAAATGAAAAAAGTGCATAGTTCAAAATCATTTTTTTTTTTCATTAGCGTCGTCGTTACTTCTTATTATCCGATAAATGTCGCTGTTATTAGTACAGATCTCTTATTTATTAATTTATGCAGAAAAAAAGTTATTAAAGCATTTTCAATTAAAAGATTATACTGCATTGGAAATTGTCGTACAAAGATATTTATTGCATTGCTTTTAAACTTTTATCATTGAATTCTTAATGAATAAGTCAAACAGAGGTGCAACTTGTTTCGTCGTCATTGTTCTTTTTTGTCTTCAAATACTAGATAATGTGAACTTTCCACTTCATTATTATTCAGTTGCGCTTTGGTATATTCCTTCTTTTATGCTAAGTCTGGAAAAAAAAAGGTTTTTTTAAAGTGCATTTTTATTAAAAAAATCTTCATGAATCAATTAAAATGCATTCTCGCAGCGTCATTATTATGAAAAACGGTATCTGCCCTTAAAACTATTTTATAATATTGATTCGCGAACTTTTATTTCGTGCTCGCGACTTTTCTCAATTTTGAATATTTATTTTGCTTAAAGGCATTAAGCACTCTTTTTTTTGTATTATTTTCTTCTGAAAGCATATATCTAACCTTACTACGCATATCATTTTATAATTATTTGCACAATCTATACAATTTAATAAAATAATTTGTTGATCCCGCGGGAATTTCTGAAATTATAAAAGGGGTATCGTATTCTTAAATTAATGAATAAGTTGAATAAATAATTGGTTCTATTACTTTATAGATATAATTTTTAAATTTTTCGAATGCTTTTATGATATGATTTAATTTCTTATTTAGAACAACAATTAAAAATTATTAAAATTTAAGATATGGGTTGCTGTATTACGCGACATTTGAAGACTGGTAAAAAATTTATTTCAAGCTTAGTTTTGAGTCAGTTGAAAACAGTGCAGTGTTTTAAACTATTATTACAAACATTTTAAAAAGTAATTGGACGGACTGCTTGATTTTAATTCTAAAAAATAAACAACTACTCTCTAAAAGGAACAGTTTTGGAATATCAAAGCGTTTTCAAAAATTCTATTGGGAACAATATCAATAAAAAAATTTTAAAACACCCAGTTACAATCTGGTTGTTAATCCCTGCACACTACAATAATAATTTTATTATAAATCTAATAATTATTATGGCATTTGAATATAATATTCGGTAATTTTCAAGTGGGGTCAAAAATGTTTTGATGTTTTCTGACTGATTTGTATATTAACAATACCAAATTTTTAAAAAGGCAGAAAAAAAACGATATTTCATAAAAAATAAACCAATGTAATGATTTTAATGTAAATTCAAAACCTATAATATAAGAAATTCATAATAAAAATTATCTACGCAAAAATGAGATTTACAAGCAATAATATTCATTACAAAAAAAAAAAAAAAAAAATGTATATATATTTTCAAATATTTTATCTTTGACAATATTGAGAATTATTTTAATGTAAATTTAAAAATATAAATTTAATAACATAAATTTATAAGTGTCAAATTAGATACTGAAGGTCTAAGTAGATACTTATTAATTATAATAAGTATGGTCGATTAAGTAGGGTGTATTAAGGTCTATTAAAGTCTATTAAGATCTATTAAAAGTCTATTAAGGTCTATTAAAGTCTATTAAAGTCTATTAATCTATTAAGATCTATTAAAGTTTAAACGAAAAATATTTTTATATTTAAAAAACATTAAACTATTTTTAGCTTATAATTTGTTTGAATTTAAATCCTTTTAATGGAATAATATTGATAAAAGTATATTTCAGTTCTTCTTTTAATACAGGCATCAAATTCTTTTCTCGTTTTTGTTAAATGTTAAAGTTCTTATTTTTTAGTTTAAAAACTATTTATTTATTTAATATTTTTCAAAAATTTATATATTTTTTAATTCCTACAAATTATATGATGATGCCATAAATAAGGGATTTTTAATATACCATATCAAAAATTCGCAGTATGTGGATTAAAACACTATCTGTTAATTCGAAGATTAATTTGATAATTTAATAAAGGAGAAAAATATTTATAAACAATTATAATTTTAAAATGATAACATAATTTTTATCATTAGAAAAATATCTGATAATAATATGTCTGCATTTTTAAATACATCTTTATAATTTCATTTTTTATTTTATCAAAAATTATATCTTTTTACTATTTAAATTTTACTTCGATATATTAAAGGAAAGAATACTATTGGATATATTTTTACTCATAAGTCTAGACTTAGAATTAACTTAATGTTGCTTAATTCTCTTAAATTTCTAGTGTTAAATCATCATATTATTACATTAAAACTATGTTTTACTAAATCAATATTAAAATATAAATTCCTAATTCAGGCACTCCAAACTATTTATTCTTAGCATTTTTTAAGCGTTTTTTTCTTAAGCATTCCAAAATTATAGAAAGAAAAAGTGTGCAAAAATGGTTTAATGCACTGAAAATTGTGTAACTCTGGATAAAAAAGACATTTTAAAGAAGATAAATTACATTTGAAGGAAACATTTAACTCTTTGCTTGTTTCTCATTTGCCGCTAAAAATCTTATTTAGTGAAAAATAAACAAAGAACTTTTCTTTCTGATGTTAGCTATTAAAAAGTTTGTACAAATCCCTGAATTTTACTTATCATGTTATAAAATTTAAAATAGTCGTTAATGTATTTATTAAAATTTTTATCAAATTATTATTTTGTTAGACATTAAATATATTTGTCAATAAAAATAACATTTCAAATTCTTAAAGAAATAAAAATATGAATGAAGAATATTTAGACAATTTACAATTCTTTTAGTTTATGATATCAAAAATTTTTGTTTGATTAAATCTAGATTTCGAAATTAAATTTTTCTTTCTTAAAATTTTAAGCAATAGGATTAAAATAAAATTCGATTTTTTACTTTATTACCTGTTAAGAGTTTATTTAATTAAATCTACCTCTGATGAAACAACTTGAGGCAGTATTCTTTTTTTCAAAAAATGTATTACATAACAAGTAATTTTTTATTTTTAACATACATTATATTTTTAGTTCAGTTATCATCATTATAATTTTTAATTTAATTATTCACTAAGCTTTTAATGTTAGTTAGCATTATTTTATTTAACAATGCACTAATTAAAGTAATGAAATCTTCGTGTAAAATCATAATTAATATTTCGAAGTGAAACTTTTTTTCTCTTTAAAAGATGTAAAAAAGCACTCATAAATTTATCAGATTTGTTCTCTTTTGGGAACATCAAAATAATTAATTTTGAGTGCGATTAAAATCTCACACGCTTTTCAACTAAAACTTAATTAACTATATTAATGCTTTAAGCCTACTGTTTGAGTAACCAATAGAAGAACGCCACCTCATAATATTCAGAGAAAATGCGGACCCAAGAGTATTAAAAAGTTATTTGTTCAAAAACTTATAAATTCAACCTCGCTTGATGACAGCATAAAATCAGCGAAGGATAATGAGGAAAAAAGTGTCCCACAGCTATTAAAATGTCTCGCTTGTTGGAGACTTATTGAAGTTCTATTGTTGATGCAACAATAGAAAGAAACAAATAAAAAAACTTCGTTTGTTTCCCTAAAAGCTGCGTCTGTTTTTAATTGAATGAAAAAAATTTTTTTAAAAATTCATAGTTCAAAATGATTTTTTTTTCTTCATCAGCGTCGTCGTTATTACTTCTTATTATCCTTTAAATGTCGTCGTTATTACTTCTTATTATCCTTTAAATGTCGTTGTTATTAGTACAGAACTCTCATTTATTAATTTATGGAGAAAAAAAAAGTTAATAAAACATTTCCAATTAAAATATTATACTGCATTGGAAATTGTCGTACGAAGATTTTTGCATTTATTGTGTTGCTTTTAAACCTTTATCATTGGATTTTTAATAAATAACTCAAACAATTGCACAACTTGTTTTGTCGTCATTGTTCTTTTTAGTCTTCAAATACAAGATAATGTGAATTTTGTACTTCATCATTATTCAGTTGCGCTTTGGTATATTGCTTCTTTTATGCTAAGTCTGGCAAAAAAAAAAAATATTTTTAAACTGCATTTTTATTTAAAACAAAAATATCTTGGTAAATCAATTAAAAGCGCTTCTCGCAGCTTCATTGTTATGAAAAAGAGTACTTGCCATTAAGCCTTTTTTTTATTATTGATTCTGCAAGTTTTGTCATACAACAAAAATTTTATTCTTGCACATTTCATGTTCATCATTTTTTTATTTTTTATTTTGAATATTTATTTTGCTTAAATGCATTAAGCGCTCAATTTTTTTTATCTATTTATTTCCTTCTAAAAGCATATATTTAACCTTGCTGTGCATATCATTTTATATGTATTTGTGTATCTGAATAATTTAATGAGGTAATTTGTTGATCACATATGGAAATTTCTGAAATTATAAAAGAGTATCGTATTGTTAAATTAATAAATAAGTTGAATAAATAGTGATACTATTACTTTAGAGATATAATTTTTTTTAAATTCTTTGAAATGCTTTAATGAAATGATTTAATATTTTATTTAGCACAAGATTTTGATTGAAATTCAACAGCATGGGTTGCTGTTACGCTATATTTGAGTATTGGAAAAAATTTCAGCTCAGTTTTTGAGTCACTTGAAAACAGCGCTGTGTTTATAACTTCTTTAACGAAAATTTTTAAAATTTTGTTTGATGGACTTCTTGATTTTAATTCTAGAAACAAATAGTTATTCTATATAAAGAATAGTTTTTGGCTCTATTAAAGGGTTCTGAAAAATTCTGTGTGAACCGATATCAATTAAAAATTTGTTTATGACACTAAATGAAAAAATTATAAAATATCCTTTTAAATAATATCTGAGTTCTTTAGATTAATTTATTATTTTTTCATATCTTTATAATAAATAAATAATAAAAATTTATAATTAATAGGGCCTCATGGGCTGAGGGACTAGTGGGTCTGCGCTGATTGCCACAGATCCTCTTGTTTCCTGAGTGCCGGCAGTGCCCATGGATGTTTGTAGTACATTCATGTCCATAAATTAGGATAATTCAGAATCACACAGAAATCGAACTCTAAAATAAAATTTCACCTGTAGAATTATCACACACATCTTGAAGAAGAATATGCAAATTACAGGAAACCACCAGATGGAGGGATAGTACGTCACAATGACGAGAGTGTAAGAGAGGGGTATATAACGAATGGTGGCAAGGGGGTATTGTTTTGCAAGCTTTGAAAGCCTTTCCAGTGCAATAACTGCATGGATTATGGCTGAGGCTGTTGGATGTTTTTACGTGGTAGAATTTTTTGGACGACTGGAATGTGTACGTACCCAGCTGGAAGTATCCGAGGAACTCTGGAATCGCCCAGAGTGTCATCTCCAGAGTGTACTCCATATTAACCATCATACTAACCATGTTATACTGTTTTTTGTAAATAGGTTCTTTTTTGAAATTTGCTCCAGGGAGTAAAAATCGCAATTTTTATTAATTATGTCAAACATATAGCATCTTTTTGCTCTTTACCTTTTGTTTAATAAATAGACTTTACAAATAAGTCAAATTTGTTTTGCTTCTGTCTCTTTCTTTGCCTGAACTTCATTATCCTTAATTTATGGACATGAGTGTACTTTCGACGTCAACGTGAAGAACCATAACAAACCAATCACAACCAATAACCAATCACAAAAGGCAGGTGGAAGCACATTGCAGTGTAGTGTATATAAAAAATTCCATTTAATACCACTTAAATACCACTTAATACCACATTCCGCACTTCACTTAAAGCCAGAATATACAAGAGTGCATATTCTGGCTTTTGACAGGTTGTCACATTAATGTGACTGGACTATATATATATATGTATATATAATTCGTTTGATCTTGACAAAGGGAAATTGAATATTGAATTATTGTAGCCATGCCTCATCCTACTCACTGGCACTACGCACTACGCACTGGCCCTCTGTGGCGTTCATGAGAAATTGTCAATTGGCTTACAGACACCCACATGGAGCGGAAGTAAATTTCGAGTTTTCGGCTTAGAAGTGGAATTCTTCCACAAATCTATAATTATCTGTCTTTAAATGTGCTAAATATGGTATGTTTAATTGTATGTGTGTGGTGTTTGTGCGTGTGTAAATAAAACTGTGAGCTCTCCAACCTGTGCCTCAATTATTTTAACCAAACCCCACCCTATTACAATCTGGTTGTCCAACCTGCGCACTACAATAATTATATTATAAATCTAATAATTATTATGTCAGTTGAATATAATATTTGGTAATTTTCAAGTGAGGACAAAAAGGGTTTGGTCGTTCTTTTCTACGTTGTATATTAATAACACTAAAGTTTCGTAAAATTGCACAAGTATAATGATTTTAATATAAAATCAAAACCTAGAATTTATGAAATTCTTAATATAATTAGATACATAAAAAGATATTTACAATATTCACCATTACAAAAAATTGTTTATATTTTCAAATTTTTTATCTTTGACAATATTTGGATTTTTTTATGCTAAGTTTACATTTATAAGCAACAAATCAGATACAGCACACTTAAGTTAAATGAAAATCTTTCTATATTTTAAAAAGTCAATGTAGAAAAAATTATTAATTATTATCATTATTAATATATTATTATTGTATTAAAAATTCATAATTATAAGTTATTATTATATTAATAAATTATTATAGAAATAAATTATAAGCTATAATTATTTAATTTAAACCATTTTAAAGGAATAATTTTGATAGAGGTATATTTCAATTCTTCTTTTATAAAGGCATAATTTTTTGTTCATTTTGTTAATTGTTAAGTCTTATTTATATTTTAGTTTTGAAATTATTTAATTATTTAGCATTTTTCAAAATAATATTTTAATTTTAGTAATTATAAAATTATGCCGTAAATAAACTTTTCAATGTACGAGCTCAAAAATTCGTAGTATGTAATGAAAACTTATATGGTAATCAGAAAATGAATTTGATATTTATATAAGAGAGAAAAGGATTTAGAATCAATTCTAATTTACAAATGGCAACATAATTTTTCATGCGAAAAATTCTCCACAACAATATGTTAGTAATTTTTTAAATATATCTTAATGATATCAATTTTTAATTTTCTTCGATATATTAAATTCCTTATAAATACTATTAAACATATTTTTCACTCAAAAAGTCTACAGTTAGAATTAACTTTATTTCATTTTAATTCTCTTTTAATATTCCAGTAAAAAATTATTTTATTATTATTATTTATTCACATGCAGTGTATTACTTCAACATTTAAACTATGTTTTTTTTAAACAATATTAAAAATAATTTCCCTAATTCAGGCATTCAAACAATTCCTTCATAGCATTTTTTAAGGCGTTTATTTTAAGCATCCAAAAACTCTACAAAGAAAAGTATTCAAAAATGGTTTAATGGACTAGAAATTGTGTAACATTGCAAAAAAAGACATTTAAAGAAGATAATTACATTTGATGGAAACCTTTAACTCTTTTGTTTGTTTTCTCACTTGCCACTGAAATAACTGTTTCATTGTTTCTCACTGAACAAAAAACTTATCTTTCTGATGTTAGCTATTAAAAATACTTGTATAAATCCTGAATTTTACTTATCGTTATATAATTTAAAATAATTGATTATGTATTTATTAAAGTTTGTATTCAAATGATTATTTGCTGGACATTAAATATGTTGTTATTAACATAATATTTAAAATTATTAAATAAATAATAATGTGTATGATAAGTATTTGGACAATTTTCAATTTTTTAGTTTATAATATTTACAATTTTTCTTTTGATTAAATGTAGCTTTCAAAATTCATTATTTTCTTCAAATATCACAATAGGATTAAAATACAATTTGATTTTTTTTTTTTACTTTATTATCTGTTAAGTGTTTATTTAATTAAATCTAACTCTATTTAAATTTGGTTCAGTATTCCTTTTAAAAATATATTACATAGTAAATAACTTCTTAGTTTTAATGTAAAATATATTTTAATTTAGTTATCATCATTATAATTTTTAATTTAGTTATCATCATTATAATTTTAATTTAGTTATTCACTCTCGCTTATAATGTTATTTAGCATTATTTTATTTACTAATAGCACTAATTAAAGTAATGAAATCTTCGTTTAAAATAATAATTAATATTTCTGAAATAAAACTTCTTTTTTTTCCTTAAAAGAGATGTAAAAAAAAAAAAAAAAAAAAAAAAAAGGACTCATAAATTTATCGGATTTTGTTATCTTTTGGGAGCATTAAAATAATTAATTTTTACATGCAATTAAAATCTCACGCGCTTTTCAACTAGAACTTAATTAACTATATGTAATGCTCTAAGCCTACTGTTTGAGTAACCAATAGAAGAGCGTCACCTCATAATATTCAGAGAAAATGCGGACCCACGAGTATTAAAAACTTATTTGTTCAAAAACTTATAAATTTAATCTCGCTTGATGGCAGCATAAAATCCGCAAAGGATAATGAGGAAAAAAAAGTGTCGCACAGCTATTAAAATGTCTCGATTGTTGGAGACTTATTGAAGTTTCTATTGTTGATGCAACAATAGAAAGAAGCAAATAAAAAAAAATTCGTTTGTTTTCCTAAAAGCTGCGTCTGTTTTTAATTGATTGAAACCAAAATAATAAAAAAGTGCTTAGTTCAAAATTATTTTTTTTGTTCATCAGCGTCGGCGTTATTACTTCTTATTATCCGATAAATGTCGCTGTTATTATTGCAAAACTCTCATTTAGTAATTTACGCAGAAAAAAAGTTAATAAAACATTTTCAATTAAAAGATTATACTGCTTTGGAAATTGACGTTCAAATATTTTTGTATTTATTGTATTGCTTTAAAACTGTTATCATTGGATTCTTAATCAATAACTCAAACAGAGGTGCAACTTGTTTTGTCGCCATTGTTCTTTTTTGTCTTCAAATACTAGATAATGTGAACTTTCCTCTTCATCATTATTCAGTTGCGCTTTGGTATATGTTTTCTTTTATGTCTGGCAAAAAAAAAAAAAAAGGATTTTTTAAAGTGCATTTTTATTTAAAAAAAAAAATCGAGACAAATCAATTAAAATGCATTCACGCAATGTCATTGTTATGAAAATGGTACTTGCATTCAGCTTTTTTTATTATTGATTCTCCAACCTTCATCATATTTAACAAAAATTTTATTCTTGTCCATTTCTTGTTAACCACATTTTTTTTTTTTTTTTTTTTTTTGAATATTTATTTTGCTTAAATGCATTAAGCACTCTATTTTTTTCATTTATTTCCTTCTAAAAGCATACATCTAACCGTGCTACGCATTTCATTTTATAAGTATTTGCACTACCGAAATATTTTAATGAGTTAATTTGTTGATCACATATGTGAATTTCTGAAATTACAAAAGGGGTATCGTATTGTTAAATTAATAAATATGTTGAATAAATAATTGTTTCTATTACTTTATGGATATAATTTTTTTTAATTTTTGGAATACTTTAATGAAATGATTTAATATTTAATTTAGAACAACAATTTGATTAAAATTCAAGATATGGGCTGTTGGATTACGCGATATTTGAGTATTGGAAAAAAAAATTTCAATTTTAGTTTTGGGTCACTTGAAAACAGAGCAGTGTTTTTAACTCCTTCAACAAAAATTTGTAAATATTATTGGATGGACTTCTGGATTTTAATTCTAGAAAATAAACAGCTGTTCTCTATGAAGGATAGTTTTGGTATATGAAAGGGTTCTCAAAAATATTCTATTGTGAACCGATATCAATTAAAATTTTTTGATGACAATGAATAAAGAATATATAAAATATACTTTAAATAATATATGATTTCGTTAAGTATTTTATCATATGTTTATAACAAATAAATAATAAAAATTATAAGCTAATAGGGGAGGGAAGGGGGTGCTGATGGCTGAGTGAATGTCGCCCTAATACTCGCTGACACAGGCTATATGATTTCAAGTCCCGGCAGTTCCATGGATGTTTGTAGTAGTTCGGAATCCATCCTAAGCCGTAGGACCCGGTGTAATAGGACTGTAGAATGCTGGGCGTTGAGCTGACAGCCCTACCACTTGCAAAGAAAGCAGCTGCTGTCTCGAAATCTACTAGTAGGCAGACGGTCTTAGCCCACCATGGGGCTGTTGTGGCAAAGAAGAAGATAAATTAATTGTAATATAAAATTAATATAATAATAAATTTTAAATAATTTTCGTAAAGTTTGATGTGTATGTTTTTTCAAAAAGCATTAGAATTTATAAATAACTTTATTAAAAGTTTCATGCCTTTTTTATTTTTATAATATTTGTAATAAATAGAAACAAATTCATAAAATGATATTAGTATAAAACAGAAACGTCCAAATATCCATGCATTATATTACATAACGGGAACAGTTGGTATATGATACGATGGATGAATAAGGTCTGAATTTTGCGAATATGGTGTTGCTGATGATTATAGCATTTAAACTCAATGATTTTGCACATTATGTTAATAGGATTCTGAGAAATTTAAGGGAATTATACAAAATGATTAAAAAGTTTTCTTTTTACCTAAGTTCCATACTATTGTTGTCTCGAAATATCTATTCAGCGGAAAAACCGAAATAATTCAAATTCATAAATAATACATATTACAATATAATTATAAGCATATCAAAATAATTAAAATTTCATACGCATTATTATTAGCAAAAAATAAAATAATTAAACTACATAAATACATATCTAGCTATATTATACAACAAAATGCAATTCTCGTTATATCACCGAAGTTAAGCATCATTGGGCGCGGTCAGTACTTGGGTGGGTGACCACCTGGGAACACTGCGTGCCGTTGGCAAATTTGGGACCTGAATGGCCGAGTGTCTAGCGCTCTGGCGCTCGGTGCCACAGGTTTCGGGTTCGAATCCCGGCGGTGCCATGGATGTTTGTAGTGGTTCGGAATCCACTTTAAGCCGTAGGTCCCGGTCTTTTATGACTGTAAGAGCGTCACGGAGCAAAAGTCAGGCTTCTACCTACGGGGTGCTCCATCACAACAGAAGCTGCTTCCTTCCCCTTCAATCATGAGTCCATATGGGCCTGTGGGCTTGGCCAGCCAAGTGGGATAAGAAACAACAACAACAACAACAAAATGCAATTAAAATTTCAATACCAAACTCTGAGAAGAATTAAACAAAAAAAAAAGTACTAAATTGATAAACATTATGTTTCTGTTCTAGTATAATATAAAAAAAGGCTTGGTTAAGTTAATTTTTTTTCGAAAAGAATGACAAATAAAAAATATATACCTTTGTCAGTTTCTTATAACGTTTGTGGCTTCATAGGCATTTATAAAATGCAAAGATTTCAAACGCATGTTTAATCCAGTAGTTTTTTTGCTGTTTTTGTTTTAAGTAATTTCGTTACATTTAATTTAATCAGTGTTCCTACATTGTCATTTAATTGCTAATCTGCATATAAAATTAAACTTATGTTGAACATGAAATGCAATAATTGAATAAAATCTCTGAAGTTTTCCCGTATTTCTGAAGTCATTGCCTTCGCAATCAATTTTAATTGAATCTTTTATCATTTTGTTGGTAAAGAATTCTTATTTAATTCACTATTTTGGTTTTCCAAGATGTAGATATTAGATGATATATTTTTTTAGCTATTGGGACAAAATGTGTTTTTATTTAATTTAAATATCTTTGAAAGACTTTCTCCTTTTTTATTTCAAGATTATGAATCTAACATTGAAAAAATCCCATATTTACTAATTTAATGATCAGAATTTAGGTACTAATTTTTATTTAAATATGTATGTTCCAAGAAATTACTGGATAGTAAAATGAAATTTAAATAATTTAATTGCAATAATAATTAGATAATCACGGATTTCAAAACTAAATTAAATAATGTTTAAATAATAAAATATTTCGCTTAAATATATACTTAAATAAATAAAATATTATATTTAATTTCTTTATCAATATTTCAGATTTTTACATAATATTTTAAGAATTACATATTGATGAAAATAATATTGAACAATGTAAATAAAAATTAACAGAAAAATTATATAAATTTACGATTAAATAGCAAATAAAATAAAAGAGATTGCTTGCTTTTTTAAACATGAATAGATTTGTAATTTACTAATGTAAGTGCTTTTAAATAGAAATCCAAATATTGCATTAATAGTCAAAAGCAGGTATTTTTTAAACTTAAAATATTCAAAATGTTATTATTTATAGTTGAAATTATCTACTTTTGTTGATAAGTAGCAAAAAATTATAAATATTCAATTACGTACTGGAAAAATAATCATGCATTTGTCTAGCAGTCGTCAAAAAAATATGTAATCCTTTCTTAAAAATTACTTTTAGTTCTGAGTTACAAAGACATTTGGTTTTGGTTTTTAATTTGATTGTAGCCAAATAAAAAAACTCCTCTCAGCTTTATACATATTTGGTTGGGGTATTAATTATGATCCTTTTTTCTACATTCTCAAATTTAAAATCATGAATTTCAAACTAATCTGAAATCAATTACTCTTAACTTTAAAAATTATAATTATTAACATTCATTAACAAATTCTTAGTGTTTTGTTGTCGCTCTTGGATTTTCATTTATTGAAGTCGAATGAATTTTTAAATAAAGCAAATTCAGATGAATTAATACGATTAATTAAGAACGAAACCATTATTGAATCCCCTTGTCAAAATATCTGTCTGCCTCATCCTTTAGAGATTGCACATCACTTCAGCAATGTGAATTATTTGCAAAAACAAAGAATATAGAAAATTATCTTGGTATTCCAAATAAAAATAAATTCCATACTATCATTTTCATTTAATCTTATTTGTACCAATTATAATAGTGAATTATGGATGTCATTTATTTAATTGAAAGTATAATGAATACTCAATATTTTATTTAATATTACAAACATTTTTTGTTGTCAGACAGACATCATTATAAGAAGTTCCAAGAAATTTCACTTTAGAATAACAGTGGAACGATGTCTTTCTGATTGCTTAGTAGAATGTACTCGATCTATTCACATTTTTAAAATGACATCAATACATTTTTAATGACATTCGTCTCTATACTGAAGTACTTAATTTCTGTAAGTGATTTTCTGTCTATTTCCTTTCGACAACTCTCAATTGAAAAACGTATAATTATCAACTTTTATAACACATGTCCACTCTGGCGATGATCGTTATAATAAGTGTCTTTTTATTGGATGTAGTGATTATAAATGAATATAATTTTTAATTTCATAATTAAAAATTGCTTTGATAATTGCTCTTAATTTTATAATATTCGCTTTGATTTTTTTTTTAAAACAATTTTGTAAACGAAAAGAGACTTGAACCTATTTATAAAAAAAAAACTTTTAGTGTATGTTATGTATGCTTATCAGTTCATGCACTGAGAGGTAAGGTATTTCTGTAGGCCTTTTAGAGGTAAATAAATGTGATATTTCCGTGACGTACAGGGAAAATTAATATGATTTCCATAAAGAAGCTTAACCATCGATGCAAGGCTAATTACACACATTGTCAAAATCACCATCGTATCACCTGGTTTTTAAATGTTCTGCACATTGAAATGAATTACTTTCAAACTGAAAATACCGTGTAATGTTCTATTATTCGATTTCTTATTGCTAACTTGTTTCTTTTGTCCATTTGCGATAAACTCGTATTTCAAACGTACTGGTACATTTAACAAAATCTTCAGTTTTCAAATGGCATCGTGAGCTTATTAGAATTGAGTGTATATGTATAGTGCATTTGATCTTGACAAATGGAAAGTGAATATTGGATTAATATTGCAGCCATGCTTCCTCCTACGCACTGGCAAGAAAGCCCACTGTGTCATTCATGGAAAATGATCAATTGGCTTATAGACACCCACACGGAGAGGAAGTACATTTCCGGTTTTTGACTTAGATGTAAATAAAATAAGAAAATAAAGAAGAATTGAAACTTTTGATAAAGTTATTTATAAATTTTAATGTTTTCTAAAAAAATACATATCAATCTTCACGAAAATTATTAAAAATTTATTATTATATTACTTTTACATTACCATTAATTTATCTTCTTCATTAGCACGACAGTCCCATAGTGGGCCAAGGCTGTCTGCCTGATGGCAGATTTCCTGCAGGAGATGCTTTCTTTTTACGCGGTGGGATTGTCAGTCCTACTCCGAATCTTCTAAGTCATATTAGACCCGGATGTATGGTTTAGGGTGGATTCTGAACTACTACGAACATTCAAAGCATTCGGAATTTGATCCCGAAAGACCTGTGGAACAGAGCGCCAGACAACTTGTCATTCGGCTACCAGGCCTCTCTATAACTTTATAATGGCCATCAGGCCCCACTAAGAGTTTATACTTTTTATTATTCATTTAATATAAATATATGAAAAAATAATAAATTAATTTCAAGAGTTGACATTTTATTTAAAGGTTATTTTATAATTTTTTTTATTTAGTGTCATCAACAAATTTTAATTGATATCGGTTCACAATAGAATATTTTTGATAACCCCTTTGATACACCGAAATTGCTCCTTTTGTAGAATAGTTGTTTATTTCATAGACTTAAAACCAAGAAGTTCGTCCAATAACATTTAAAAATTATTTTTAAAGGAGTTAAAAAACCCGCACTATTTTCAAGTCATTTAAAACTAAACTTGAAAATTTTTTTTCCGGTTCTCAAATATGAAGAAATCGAACAATCCGCATCTGGAATTTTAATCAAATTATTGTTCTAAATAAAATATTAAATCATTTCATTAAAGCATCCAAAAAAATGTAAAAAATATCTATAAAGTGATAGAACCAATTATTTATTCAAATTATTTATTAATTCAACAATACATATCTACTTTGTAATTTCAGAAATTCACGTATGTGATCAACAAATTACCTCATTAAAATATTTAGATAGTGCAAACTTTTAAATTGCTATGCTTTGCAAGGTTAAATATATGGTTTTAGAAGGAAATAAAAAATTTAGAGCGCTTAATGCATTTAAGCAAAATAAATATTCAAAATAAAAAAAAAAGTCTTGAACATGAAATGGACAAGAATAAAATTTTTGTTGTACGATAAAAGTTGGAGAATCGATAATAAAAAAAATTTAATGGTAGGTACCGTTTTTTATAATAATGACGTATAGCGAATGACGCAATGTACTTTAATTGATTTATCAAGATTTTTTTTTAAATGGAAATGCCCTTTAAAAATATTTTTTTTTACCAGACTTAGAATAAAAGAAGCAATATACCAAAGCGCAATTGAATAATGACGCAGTGGAAAGTTCACATTATATAGTATTTGAAGACAAAAAAGAAAATGACAAAACAAAACAAGTTTACCTCTGTTTGACTTATTCATTAAGAATCCAATGATAAAAGTTGAAAAGCAATACAATAAATACAAAATCTTTGCTCGACAATTTCCATTGCAGTATAAACTTTTAATTGAAAACATTTTATTAACTTTTTTTTCCTTCATAAATTAATAAATGAGAGGTTCCGCACTAATAACAGCGACATTTATCGGATAATAAGAAGTAATAACGACGACGCTGATAACCAAAAAAAATCATTTTGAACTATGCCCTTTTTTTTTATTTTCGTTTCAATCAATTAAAAACAGACGCAGCATTTAGGGAAACAAACGAATTTTTTTTTATTTGTTTCTTTCTATTGTTGCATCAACAATAGAAACTTCAATAAGTCTCCAACGAGCGAGACATTTTAATAGCTGTGGGACACTTTTTTTTCTCATTATCCTTTGCGGATTTTATGCTGCCATCAAGCGAGATTAAATTTATAAGTTTTTGAACAAATAAGTTTTTAATACTCGTGGGTCCGCATTTTCTCTAAATATTTTGTGGTGACGCTCTTCTATTGGTTACTCAAACAGTAGACCTAAAGCATTAATATAGTTAATTAAGTTTTAGTTGAAAAGCGCGTGAGATTTTAATCGCGTGTAAAATTAATTATTTTGATGCTCCCGAAAGAGAACAAATCCGATAAATTTATGAGTGCTTTTTTACGTCTTTTAAAGAAAAAAAAAGTTTCACTTCGAAGTATTAATTATTATTTTGCACAAAGATTTCATTACTTTAATTAGTGTATTGTTAAATAAAATAATGCTAAATAAAATAAAAGTTTAATGAATACTAAATTAAAAATTATAATGATGATGACTGAACTAAAATCTATTTTATATTAAAACTAAAAAGTTTTTTATTTTGTAATATATTTTTTTAACGAATACTGCCCCAGATTGTTTGAAAGAAAGTTAGATTTAAATAAATAAACTCTGAACTTTTAATAAAGTAAAAAAAAAATGAATTGTATTTTAATCTTATTGCTTAACAGTTTAAGAGAAAAAAAATTGATTTTGAAAGCTATATTGAACTAAACAAAAATTTTAAACGTTATTAATCAAGTAGTTTATAAATTATCTAAATACATTTCATACATATTATTATTTTTTTAATAATTTGGAATGCTAATTTAATAACAACATATTTAATGTCTAACAAATAATCATTTGAAGAAAAATTTTAATAAATACGTAATCAATTACTTTTAAATTATATAACATGATAAGTTAAATTCAGGATTTTTATAAACTTTTTAATAGCTAACATCTGAAAGAAAAGTTCTTTGTTTATTTTTAACTAAATATGTCTTTCAGTGGCGAGTGAGAAACAAACAAAGAGTTAAAGGTTTCCATCAAATGTAATTTATCATCTTTAAAATGCCTTTTTATCCAGTGCCTTTTTATTTTTCAGTCCATTAAACCATTTTTTGAATACTTTTCTTTGTAGAGTTTTGGAATGCTTATGAAAAAAGGCTTAAAAAATGTTAAGAATAAGTTGTTTTGTGTGCCTGAATTAGGAATTTAACTTTTAATGTTGTTTTAGAAAAACATAGTTTAAATTTAGGAGCAATATACTGCAAATTGTAATAATATATTAATTGATCACCATAAATTTAAGAAAATTAAATAAAATTAAGTTAATTCTAAGTCTAAAAATATATCTAATAGTATTTATAGAAGATTTAATATATCGAACAAAATAATTTTTGACAAAATAAAAGCTGATATCATTAAGATAAATTAAAAAATACTAACGTATTGTGAAAAAAATTTTTCATAATAAAATTATGCTGCCATTTGGAAATTAGAATTGTTTATAAAACCTTTTCTCTCTTATTTAATTATCATGTTCATTTTCTGATTAACAGATAAGTTTTAATTACATACTGCTAATTTTTCAGATAGTATATTGAAAAATTCATTCGCGGCATCATTATATAATTACTAAATTACTATATTACTAAATTAAAAAATATATATTTTAAAAAAATATTAACTAAATAAAATATCTTAAATCTAAAATAAAAATAAGAACTTTAACCTTTAACAAAATGAGAAAAAAAAATTTGATGCCTTTATCAAAAAAGAAATGAAATATACCTTTATCAAAACTATTCCTTTAAAACGGTTTAAATTAAATAAATTATAAACTAAAATATTAATTTCTTTTTAATGTAAAAATATTTTCATTTAACTTAAGGTTGTATCTAATTTGATACTAATAAATTTACATTATTGAATTTATATTTAAATATACATAAAAATAATCTAAATATTGTCAAATATAAAAAATTTGAAAATGAATACATTTTTTTCGTAATGTATATTAATGCAATTTTTGTTTTGCGTAAATAATTTCTTAAATTCTAGGTTTTGATTTTACATTAAAATCATTACACTGGTTTATTTTTATGAAATATCTGTATTCTTGTGCATTTTTATGAAAGTTTGGTGTTGTTAATATATTAATCAGAAAGAAACACCAAATCAATTTTGATCCCACTTGAATATTACCAAATATTTTATTCAGTTACCTTGATAATTATTAGATTTACATTAATCATTAATTTACATTACATTAATAATTAAGGTTGAATAACCAGATTGTAACTGGGTGTGGTTGGATTAAGATTTTTGAGGCACAGGTTGGAGATCTCACAGTTTATTTACACACTCACAAACACCATACATATACAGTTAGGGACATACAATATTTAACACATCTAAAGACAGATAATTATATATTCGTGAAGGATTCCACTTCTAAGCCGAAAACCCGAAATGCACTTCCTCTCCGTGTGGGTGTCTGTAAGCCAATTGACTATTTCTCCTGAACGCCACAGGACTCTTTCTTTACAGTGCGTACAAGGAAGCACGGCTACAACAATACAATATTCAATATCCATTTATCAAGATGAAACGCATTACATATACTCACAAATATATCTACAAAAGCTAAAATCCAGAAGGACAATTTATACTACTAAGAAATACATTTGATTATTCGGTATTGAGTTCACAATGGCATTTTCAAAACTGAAAAATTTGTTAAATGTTCCAGTACATTTGTAATATGAAATCTTTTGTCCATTTAACGGAAATGGACAAAAGAACAATTTAGAAACAAGAAATCGAATTGTGGAAAATCACGCGGCCGGTTTTCTGTTTGAAAGTGGTAAATTTTAAAATGCAGAACATTTGAAAACCAGGAGATTCGATGGCGATTTTGACAATATGTGTAATTAACATTACATCTACACTCAAGAGCCAAAACATTATGACCACCCCTACATTTTGCAATAAACTCGCCTGGATGACTTGGAAGGCACGTGATCAGGTGGAAGTTGTATTTAACTGCTGCTGGAGAGTCTGAAGAATCATTCTTTCACTTACTTATGTGTGTGATGGGAAAGGCTGCGGATCTAAGCGACTTTGATAGAGGTCAAAACTGTAACTGTAATGGCTCGAAGGCTCGGAACAAAGTATTTCCGAAACTGCACGACCCGTGGATTGTTCTCGATCTACAGTTGTTAGTACTTAAGCAAAGTGGATGAATGACGGTGAAACCAGCAGTAGGCGACATGGTGTTGGACGTCCACACGCTATCAAAGAAAAAAGGTCGTAGGAGACTGTCTCGTATGGAGAAGCAAAACCGGAGACAGACAGTGGCTCAGCTGACAGCCCAATACAATGCAGGGCCAAGTAGAATAGTATCGGAGCACACTGTTCAGCGGACACTGTTGGATATGGGGCTACGCAGCAAACGTCCCACTCGTGTGCCTTTGCTGACCAACCGTCATCGCCAACTGCGCCTGCACTGGAACCGGGAACATCGTGACTGGTCCATGGATCAGTGGGAGGGGATTGCCTGGTCCGATGAATCACGGTTTGTCATTCATCACGCCGATGGCCGTGTCAGGATACGCCGTCTTCCAGGAGAACAGTTGCTCCGTCAATGTACAGTAGATCATACACAGGCCGGTGGTGGCGGTATTATGCTTTGGGAACGTTCTCTTGGACGTCTCTGGGACCCGTGGTAGAGCAGATCATGAATGCTACAGTGTATCTGAACATCATTGCGGACCAGTTGCACCCTTACATGGCCTCTGTTTTTCCAGTGGAAATGGAATGTCCCAACAGGACAACGCCCCTTGTCACAAGGCTAAAATTGTGTTGGAGTGGTTCCAGGAACATGATGCTGAATTCCAGTTAATGTCCTGGCCATCAACTGACCGGATATCAATCCGATAGAACACATTTGGGATGTCCTGGGACGGCAGCTCAGAGTTCAAAGACCACCAATTCGCAATATCTTGATTTGCGTGACAGTTGCTTAAATATCTGGTACAATCTGTCTCCAGCCATCTACCAAGGACTTGTAGGCATCCATGCCAAGGCGGGTTAAAAGCCGTGTTGCGCGCCAAAGGTGGGCCAACTCGTTATTGACAGGTGGTCATAATGTTTTGGCTCTTGAGTGTATAGCTAGGCTTCTTTATGGAAGTCATCAGAATTTTCCCCTCTACGTCATGTAAATGCCAGACTTATTTACCCCTTACAAGGAGTAACAGAAATACATCACCTCTCAGTGGATGAGCAGTTAGTAGCAAACACAATATACACTGAAAAACATGAAAATAAAAATTATAAAATTACGAACGTTTGTCAAATCAATTTAAGAATAAAATTAAAAAGTATAAGCATTTATAATCACTACATCTAATAAAAAGACACTTATTATAACGATCCTCTTTTAGAGTGGATATTTCTTATTAAAGTCGATAATTATACGTTTCTCAATTGAGAGTTGTCGAAAGGAAAATAGACAGAAAATCAGGACAGAAATAAAGTACTTCAGAAGTAAACGAAGCTCATAAAAAATGTATAGACGTCATTTTGAAAATGTCAATAGATCCCGTTCATTCTACTAAGCAATCAGAAAGACATCATTCCACTGTTATTCTAAAAGAGAAATTTCTTGGAACTTCTTATAATGATGTCTGTCTGACAACAAAAATATTTGTAATATTAAATAAAATATTGAGTATTCATTATATTTTTTAATTAAATAAATGACATTCATAATTCACTATTATGATTGGACCAATTAAGATTAAATAAAAATTAAATAATAGTACGGAATATATTTTTATCTTGATATCAAGATAATAGTTCTATATTCTTTTTGTTTTTGCAAATAACTTGCATTGCTGAAGTGATGTGCAATCTCAAGGAAGAGGGCAGACAGTTATTTTTAACAAAGGGCTTCAATAATGGATTCGTTCTTAATTGATCTTATTAGTTCATCTGTATTTCCTTGATTTAAAAATTCATCAACTTCAATAAAATGAAACACTAACAGCAACAACAACACACTAAATAATTGTTGATGAATGTTAATAAAATAAACTTTTAATGTTAAGAATAATTGATTTCTGATTAGTTTGAATTCATGATTTTAAATCTAAGAATGTAAAAAAAATATCAAGTGTAATATCACACTAAAATATGTATAAAGCTGAGAGGATTTTTTTTTGTTGACTACAAACAAATTATAAACCAAAACTAAATTTATCTTTGTAACTCCAGAATTAAAGCTTAATTTTTAAGAAAGTTATGCATTCTTGGACGATTGCTAGACAAACGTTTTATGTTATTTTTCTGTATATAACTAAATATTAAGGATTTGTTACTTATTAATAAAGTAGATAATTTCAACTATAAATAATAACATTTTTAATATTTTAAGTTAAAATAAAAACTACATTTGATTATTAATGAATTTTTGGGAGTCAAATGCACTTATATTAGAACATTACAAATAACGCTCTAACGCTCTACAGTCATATAAGACCTGTGCCTACGAATTAAGTTGAATTCCGAATCACTGCAAACATACATGACAGTGCCGGGGCTCGAACTCGAAAAGCCTGTGGCAACGAGCACCAGAGCACTAGTCACTCAGCCATCAGGCCCCACTATTAGTCCTTAATTTTTATTATTTTACTATAAACAGATGAAAAATAATAAATTAATTTCATAATTCTGATCTTATTTAAAGTTTATTTTATAATTTTTTATTTAGTGATTTAATTTTTTTTTTATTGTCATCGGTTTACAACATAATCCTTTTTTGATAATCCATTTCATACGTCATAACTGTTCCTTTTAGAGAATAGTTGCTTATTTTCTAGAAGTAAAATCAAGTAGTTCATCCAATAACATTTAAAAATGTTGGTTAAAGTTAAAGGAGTTAAAAACATTTCACTGTTTTCAAGTGACTCAAAACAAAAGTTTGAATCTCCTATTTTCCTGTCTTCAAATGTCACGTAATCGAACAACCCACATCTGGAATTTTAATCAATTTGTTGTTCTAAATAAAATTTTAAGTCATTTCCTTACAACAGTCCAAAAAATTAAAAAAATCTATAAAGTAATAGAATCAATTATTTATTCAACTTATTCATTAAATTAACAATACAAAAACCAGTTTTGTATTTCAGAAATTCTCATGTGATCAACAAATTATCTCATTAAAATATTTAGATAGTGCAAATACTTATAAAATGCTATTCGTAGAAAGGTTAAATATAGGTTTTTAGATGGAAATTATACTTTTTAAAAATTTTAATGCATTTAAGTAAAAATAAACATTAAAAAAAAATAAAGAAACTGATGAACATGAAATGGACAAGAATAAAATTTTTGTTGTATCATAAAAGTTGCAGAATCAATAATAAAAAAAAGTCATAATGGCAGATACCGTTTTTCATAATAATGACGCTACGAGAATGCATTTTAATTGATTTACTAAGATTTTTTTTAAAATAAAAATGCATTTCAAAAATATTATTTTTTTTTGCCAGACTTAGCATAAAAGAAGCAATATATGAAACCGCAACTGAATAATGATGAAGTGGAAAGTTCACATTATCTAGTATTTGAAGACAAAAAAGAACAATGACAAAACAAAACAAGTTGTACCTCTGTTTGAGTTATTCATTAAGAATCCAATGATAACAGTTTAACAGAAAATACAATAAATACAAAATCTTTTTACGACAATTTCCATTGCAGTATAATCTTTTAATTGAAAATGTTTTATTAACTGTTTTTTCATAAATTAATAAATGAGAGTTCTGCACTAATAACAACGACATTTATCGGATAATTAGAAGTAATAACACCTGACGCTCATAAAAAAAAAAAGTCATTTTGAACTATGCACTTTTTTTTATTGTTGTTTCAGTCAATTAAAACAGACGCAGCTTTTAGGAAACAAATGAATTTTTTTTATTTGTTTCTTTCTATTGTTGCATCAACAATAGAAACTTCAATAAGTCTCCAACGAGCGAGACATTTTAATAGCTGTGGACACTTTTTTAACTCATTATCCTTTGCGGATTTTATGCTGCCGTCAAACGAGATTAAATTTATAATTTTTTGAACAAATAACTTTTTAATACTCGTGGGTCCGCATTTTCTCTCAATATTATGAGGTGGACGCTCTTCATTGGTTACTCAAACAGTAGGCTTAAAGCATTAATATAGTTAATTAAGTTTTCGGTGAAAAGCGTGTGAGATTTTAATCGCATGCAAAATTAATTATTTTGATGCTCCCAAAGGAGAACAAATTCGACAAATTTATGAGTGCTTTTTTACATCTTTTAAGAAAAAAAGTTTCACTTCGAAATATTAATTATGATTTTACACGAAGATTTCATTACTTTAATAAGTGTATTGCTAAATAAATTAATGCTAAATAACATAAAAGCTTAATGACTAACTAAATTAAAAATTTTAATGATGATAACTGAAATAAAAATTCTATATTTTATATTGAAACTAAAAGGTTATTTATTATGTAATATATTTTTTTAAAGCATACTAAACCAAATTGTTTAATTAAAGTTAGATTTAATTAAATAAACTCTTAACAGATGATAAAGTAAAAAAGAAAAAAAATCAAAATTTTATTTAATCTTATTGCTTAACATTTTTTGAATTTTGAAAGCCATATTTAATCAAATAAAATTGTAAATATTATAAACTAAGAAAAATGAAAATTGTCTAAATACTTATCATACCCATTATTATTTATTTAATAATTTGAAATATTATGTTAATAACAACATATTTAATGTATACCAAATAATCATTTGAATACAAACTTTAATAAGCACATAATCAATTATTTTAAATTATGTAACAGGATAAGTAAAGTTCAGGATTTGTACAAACTTTTTAATAGCTAACATCAGAAAGTTAAGTTTTTTATTTATTTTTAACTAAATAAGCATTTCAGTGGCAAGTGAGAAATAAACAAAGAGTTAAAGATTTCCATCAAATGTAATTTATCTTCTTTTTAAAATGTATTTTTTATCCAATGTTACACAATTTCTAGTCCATTAAACCATTTTGAATACTTTTCTTTGTAGATTTTTTTGGATGCTTAAGATAAACGCTTAAAAATGCTAAGAATAATTTGTTTTACAAATTTTCCTGAATTAGGAAATTATTTTTTAATATTGCTTTAGAAAAACATAGTTTAAATGTTGAAGCAATACACTGTATGTGAATAAATAATAATAATAAAATAATTTTTCACTGGAATATTATGAGAATAAAATAAAATAAAGTTAATTCTGACTGTAGACTTATGAGTAAAAAATATATGTAATAGTATTTATACAGAATTTAATATATCGAAGAAAATTAAAAAAACTGATATCGTTAACGTGTATTTAAAATTACTAACATATTGTTACGGAGAATTTTTCTCATGATAAAATTATGTTGCCATTTGTAATTAGAATTGTGTATAAATCCTTTTCTCTCTTATATAAATATCAAATTCATTTTCTGATTACCATATAAGTTTTCATTATATACTACGAATATTTGAGCTCGTATATTGAAAAGCGTATTTACGGCATAATTTTATAATTACTAAAATTAAAATAAAATTGACGCTAAATAATTAAATAATTTTAAAACTAAAATATAAATAAGGACATTAACAATTAACAAACTGAACAAAAAAAAAAATGATGCCTTTATTAAAGATGAATTGAAATATACCTTTATCAAAATTATTCCTTTAAAATGGTTTAAGCTAAATAAATTATGGCTTATAATTTATTTCTATAATAATTTATTAATATAATAATAATATATTAATAATAAACATTTTCAGTTAACTTAAGTGTTCTGTATCTAATTTGTTGCTTATAAAACGCCTGAACGCTCCTGAACGCCGCAGAGAGCTTTCTTGCCAATGCGTAGGAGGAAGCATGGCCACAATATTGATTCAATATTCCATTTTTCATTTGTCAAGATCAAGCGCGTTATATATATATATAATATACATATCTACTCATACACATATCAACAAAAGTTAAAATCGAAAAAAGGACAATTTATCAAAATAAGAAACACTTTTTTGCTTATTTGGTATTAAGCTCACAATGCCATTTTTCAAAAATTGTAAATTTTGTTAAATGTTCCAGTACGTTCGGAATATGAGTTTAACGCAAATGGAAAAAGAAATTCAACTGTGGAACATCACACTGTGGGTTTTCAGTTTTAAAGTCGGGAAGCACATTTTAATGAGCAGATCATTTAAGAACCACGAGATTTTACGGCGGTTTGACAACGTGTGTAATCAACCATGCACAGATAGTTAAGCTTTGATGGAAGTCATCAGAATTTCCCCCCCCATGTAGTATGGAAATTCGGTCTCGTTTACCCCTGAATGTCCCGCAGAAATGCATCACCTCCCAGTGGTTGGACTGTCGGCAGCACACACACAAACGAAAGTTTTTCTAATAGGTTCAAGTTTCTGTCTTTTATAAAATTGTTTTGAAAGAAATGAAAATGAAAACGTTAAAAATTAAAAGCATTTTTCCAAAGCAATTTTAATTATGAAGTTAAAATTTCTTCTAATACTATTACTAAACAATTAATAATAGTATTAACTTTTTTAATAATATTATTAATATATTTTTGAAATCTGTGGCTTAGCTAATTTTTATTACAATTAAATTTTTTAAATTGTATTCTACTCTCCAATAATTTCTTGAAATATGCATATCTAAATAAAAATAAGTTTCTAAATTTGACGATTAAATTGCTAAATATGGGAGTTTTTCAATGTTACCTTAATAATTTTTGAAATAAAAGGAGAGGGTCTTTCAAAGATATTTAAATTAAATAAAATCATTTGACCGAATACCTAAAAAGTATATTATCTAACATTTACATCATGTAAAACCAAAAAGTGAATTAAATAAGAATTTTTTATCAACAAAAAATAATAAAAAGATTCAATTAAATTGATTGCGAAGACAATGACTTCAGAAATTCAGGAAAACTTCAGAGATTTTATTTAATTATTGCATTTCTTGTTTAACTTAAGTTCAGTTTTAGATGCAGATTAGCAATTAAATATCAGAAAATGTAGGAACATTGATTAAATTAAAAGTAATGAAATTATTTAAATCAACAACAACAAAAAAAGCTACTAGATTAAACATGCATTTCGAATCTTTGCATTTTATGATTGTCTTTGAAGCTAAAAACTTTATAAGAAATTTTTGACGGTATATTATTTAATGATTTATCATTCTTTTTTTTTTTACATTATTTTAATAACAAAAAATTAATTTTTATAAATTTAGTTCTGTTTTTGCTTGATTCTTCCCTCACAGTTTGGTATTTAAATTTTAATTACATTCGTTACAGTTGTTGTTTAATACATCTAAATATTTTATTTGAGTAGATTTAATTGTTATTTTACTCTTTGTTAAATATAATGCTAATTAATATTTAATTTTTTTTTGTAATTATTTTCAAATGTATACTAGTTATAAATTTTAATTTTAATTTTTGTGTGTTGTTAGGTTTTTACACTTAATAGATATTTCGAAACATAACTAGCTTATAAACATAGCATAAATTTAACTATTTTGTATATTCCTCAGAAACCTAGTAACAGTAATTTTCCAGAGGCATTGAGTTTAAATGTTATCATCATCATCAGCAACAAATTTGCAAAAACTCAGGCCTTATTCATTTCATTTCATCCCGATACGTAATATAATGTATGGATGTTTGGAAGTTTTTTTTTAATATATTAATATCAGTTTATGAAATTTTTATAATGTTATAAATACTATAAAAATAAAAATTGAAAATTTTAATAAAAATTATTTATAAATTTTAATACTTTCTGAAGAAACATACATATCAGCCTTTATGAAAATTATGCGAAGCTTATTATTATATTACTTTAATATTACCATTAATTTAACTTCTTTGGCTCAGCAGTCTCATGGTGAGCCAAGGCCGTCTGCTTGCTGGCAGATTTCGAGACAGGAGATGGTTTTTATTAACGGTGTAGGGTTATCAGTTTTATGCCCAACTCTCTACAGTCATATTAAACCAGGTCCCTGCTGTTTAAGGTGGATTCCGAACCACTACAAACATCCATGGCACAGGCGGGATTCGAAATCGAAAAGCCTGTTTCACAGAGTCCCAGAGAATTAGTCACTCAGCCATCAGGCCACAATAATAGTTAATAATTTTTAATTAATAGTTTATAATTTTTATTATTTATTTATTATAAATATATGAAAAAATAATAAATTAATTTCAAGAATTCCTATCTTATTTAAAGTTATTTTATAATTCTTTATGCAGCGTCATAAAACAAATTTTTTATATCTGTTCACAATAGAATTTTTTATAACCCCTTTGATATGCCGAAACCGTTCCTTTTAGAGAATAGTTGTTGATTTTTATAGAATTAAAATCATGAAGTCCATTAAAAAATTAAAAAAGAAAACATTAAAAAAATTTTGTTAAAGGAGTTAAAAAACTGCACTGTTTCAAAAGGATCAAACTAAACTTGAAATTTTTTCCGGTCCTCAAATGTGAAGCAATCGAATAACCCACACCTGGAATTTTAATCAAATTATTGTTCTAAATAAAATATTTAAATATTTAATTAAAACATTCCAAATTGAAAAAAAAAAAAAAAAAATGTAAAGTAATAGAACCAATTATTTATTCAACTTATTTATTACTTTAACAAAAACAAAAACCCCCTTTTTACCATTTCAAAAATTCACTATGTGATCCACAAATTATCTATTAAAATATTTAGATAATGCAAATACTTATGAAATGCTATACGTCCCAAGGTTAAATATACGCTTTTAGATTTAAATAATGTAAAAATGCAGTGCTTAATGCATTTAACTAAAAGTAAATATTAAAAATAAAATAAAAAGTAGTGAATATACAAGAATAAAATTTCTGTTGAGTGATGAAGAGAATCAAAAATAAATAAAAGCTTAATGGCAAGTAACGTTTTCATAATAATGACGCTGCGAGAATATATTTTAATTGATTTTACCAAAATAAAACTGCACTTTAAAGATATATTTTTTTGCCAGACTTAGCATAAAAGAAGCAATATACCAAAGCGCAACTGAATAATGAAGAAGTAGATAGTTCACATTATGTAGTATTTGAAGACAAAAAAAAGAACAATGAATGACAAAACAATTTGTACCTCTGTTTGAGTTATTCATTAAGAATCTAATGATAAAAGTTTAAAAGCAATACAATCAATACAAAATCTTTGTACGACAATTTCCAATGCAGTATAATCTTTAATTGAAAATGTGTTGTTAACATTTTTTTTCTGCATAAATTAATAAATGAGAATTCTACACTAATAACAGCGACATTTATCGGATAATAAGAAGTAATAACGACGACGCTGATGAACCAAAAAAAAATCATTTTTAACTATGCCCTTTTTTTTTGTTTTCTTTTAATCAATTAAAAACAGACGTAGCTTTTAGGGAAACAAACGAATTTTGTTTATTTGTTTCTTTCTATTGTTGCATCAACAATAGAAACTTCAATAAGTCTCCAACAAGCGAGACATTTTAATAGCTGTGGGACACTTTTTTTTCTCATTATCCTTTGCGGATTTTATGCTGCCATCAAGCGAGATTAAATTTATAAGTTTTTGAACAAATAAGTTTTTAATACTCGTGGGTCCGCATTTTCTCTAAATATTATGAGGTAACGCTCTTCTATTGGTTACTCAAACAGTAGGCTTAAAACATTAATATAGGTAATTAAGTTTTAGTTGAAAAGCGTGTGAGATTTTAATCGCATGTGAAATTAATTATTTGGATACTTCCAAAAGAGAAAAATAATAAGAACTGATAAATTTATGAGTGCTTTTACATCTTTTAAAGAAAAGAAAAAAGATGTTTTACTTGAAATATTAATTATTATTTTACACGATGATTTCATTACTTTAATTAGTGTATTGTTAAATAAAATAATGCTAAATAACATAAAAGCTTACTGAACATTGAATTAAAAATTATAATGATGATAACTGAAATAAAAATATATTTTATGTTAAAACTAAGATGTTATTTATTTTGCAACATATTTTTTTAAAAAAGAAGACTAAACTAAATTGCTTAAATAGAGTTAGATTTGAGTAAATAAACTTTTAGCAGATAATAAAGTAAAAAAATCAAATTGTATTTTAATCCTGTTGCTTAAAATTTTAAGAAAAAAAATTTTGAATTTTGTAGGCTGCATTTAATTAAAAAAAATTTAATATCATAAAATAAGAAATTTGAAAATTGTTTAAATAATTTTCATACATATTATTATTTCTTTAATATTTTGAAATGCTATTTTAATGACAAAATATTTAATGTGTATCAAATAATAATTTGAAAAAAATTTTTAATAAATGCACGATCAATTATTTTAAATTATATAACACGTTAAGTAAAATTCACGATTTGTACAAGTATTTTTAATAGCTACCGTCAGAAATGCAAGTTCTTTGTTTAAATTCAACGAAATAAGACTTTTAGTGACAAGGAGTTAAAGGTTTCCATCCAATGTAATTTATCTTCTTTAAAATATCTTTTTTTTATCCAGAATATCTTTTTATCTTTTTAGTACTTTTTATCCTTTTTATCCATTTTTGAATACTTTTTTTGTATAATTTTAGGATGGTTAAGATAAAAAGAAGAATAAATTATTATATTTAATTATTATATTTTTTACATCATAATTATATAATTACTGGGAATTAAATTATAATTTTTTGAAAAATGTTAAATAATTAAATAATTTTAAAACAAAAATATAAATAAGAACCTTAACAATCAACAAAATGAATAAAAAATAGATAATGTTAGTTAAGATTTGCTATAATAATGTTTATTGATAAATGTTATTTAAAAATATCGATACAAATATTTATTGAATATAATTTTAGCATATTTACAAAACTCATACCTTATTCAAGCATCATATTACGTATTAATTCTTCATGTTATGTAATATAATGCATGGATATTCTGACTTTTTTGTTAATATACTAATATCATTTTAGTAATTCTTTTATTTCATTACAAAAATTATAAAAATACAGAAGAACTTAAACTTTTAATAAAGTTATTTTTAAATTTTAATGTTTTCTAAAAACATAAATGTAATTCTTTACAAAAATTATGCAAAATTTATTATATTAATTTATCTTTGCCATAGACACAACAATCTCATGATGTGCCATGGCCGTCTGACTACTGGTCGATTTCGAGATATGAGACGTTTTCTTTTCACGGAGTAAGATTGTCAGCTCTATGCCCAACGCTATACATTCATATTACACCTAGTCTGTATGATTTAGGGGGGATTTCGAACCACTGCAAACATCCATGACACCTGCGAGACTGGAAACAGAAAATTCTATGGCACCAAGGGCCAGAGCACTAATCACTCGGTCATCAGACTCCACAAAAAGTTTACAATTTTTAGTAGTTATTTATTAAAAATATATCAAAAAAGAATTAATTAATTTCAAGAATTCTAATCTTATTTAAATGTTATTTTATAATTTTTTTTTTTAGTGTCATAAGCAAATTTTTATTGACATCGATACACAATATAATTTATTTTTATAACTCCTTTGTTTATTTTCAAGAATTAAGATGTAGAAATCCATCCAACAAAATTTACAAATTTTTGTTAAAGGAGATAAAAACATTGCACTGTTTTCAGGTGACTCAAAACTAAGCTTGAATTTTTTTTTTCTAGACTTGAAATGTTGCGTAATCGAATAAGCCACATCTGGAATTTTAATCAATGTATTATTTTAAATAAAATATTAAATCATTTCATTTAAAGCATAATAAAATTTAAAAAAATATATCTATAAAGTAATAAAACCAATTATTTATTCAACTTATTTATTAATTTAATAAAACAAATCCTATTTATAATTTCAGAAATTCACATATGTGATCAACAAATTATCTCATTAAAATATTTAGATAGTGCAAATACTTATAAAATGCTATGCATCTCAAGGTTAAATATATTATTTTAGAAGGAAATAAATGAAAAAATAAAGTGCTTAATGCAATTAAGCAAAATATATATTCAAAATAAAA